>JAGFZM010000142.1:105287-127937 GCA_017657215.1 Limnothrissa miodon
ACATATATAAAGAGAGAAAGATAGGTAAAGATAGAGAGAAGTAAGAGTCTCCTGTACTGTAATCTGCAGCACACAGGACTCAGACCTGCTGCAGCAGCCCCTCAGTGGCCAGTGGCAGATCAGGCAGATGGAGGACTAGTGTACTGTAGTGTACTGTAGTGTACTGTAGTGCACTGTAGGAGCTCCTGCTGGCAGCGCTCCAGAGCCAGAGGCCTTCAGCTGCCTGGACGCCCCTGAGAGACTGGGCGTCATAACGTGGCGTCTCAAGGTGCAGGTAGCAAAGGCGCATTACGTGTAGGTAACGCATGCACTCTCTCTCTCTCTCTCTCACACACACACCAGACATCCATTGATTTTGCATTCTGAGAGCTACTGACTCTACAAACTTATAATATCAAATACTCTTTCTGGGTAGTTCTACTACAAAAAATGGTATTAAAGCACAAGTAGCACAAGGTTACTTCTTAGTTAATGCTTTGTTTATCATTTGGTAATTCTTGCTCCAATTATTCTTCATAATATGTATTTATGTTGGTCTTAAGTGGTGGATGACAATTGATCCACTTATACATTTTACTTGATCCAGTTTGATCCAGTCAAATTATTTAACAATTTCTGATTGGACAAGACACATTCTACACATCACCACAGGTAAGGATATACCCCGATATACCATAGATGACTCTCACAGCCGATGATCACACTGCATTTTCCAGTGATTTGAGCTTTGCGCTTGCAGCCACACACATATCCAGGAACAACCACTCCCACTCATATAATGCTTAAAGGCCCACTATGCAACATTTTTCATTTAATTAATCCGTTTCATACTGTTTAGGATGCTAAAATTAGTCATTACACGGCGAACGAACGGTGTAGAATGCGCCACCGTGGCCAATAGCGGTAGATACAGCACTTGCAATGTTCAGCAGCGCGGTCCGCCTCCAATAGAATGCAGTGCAATACAATGCAATACAGCAGTCTTTAGAGGGAGCTCGCGAGAGAGAAAAACAGAATGTTGCTTAGGCCCTCTTTAAATATACCACAGGCTTTCTGGGAGCAGGTCCTACCAGCCATGATCTTAAAAGCTACTTCCTAGTTTAGCTTCAACCTTACTGGCAATAAAGCATTGTCAAAATAAGAGCCAGCAAATTTCTTAAGCACTTTTCTACTGTATAAACTCCGGCAGATTTACAATGTGAAAACATTGATATTAAATGTAAAGAGCTAAACCTTAGAGTTCTAGCAGCAACTACCAGTTGATAGCAGATCTTAGCCATGTAGTTTTGTGCCAGATTCAACCTGTTGAATTGACATGAGTGTGACAAGAGCAAGTAGGGGAGGAGCTGTAGAAAATAGTTTCGTGCCTCTTTGCAATGCACACAACTATCATTTGGAGAGTTTGTATCTTTTGAGTATTTGTGTGCACTCCTTAAAGGTTCTCCAAACATTTTACTTTTAACTGTCTATAGACCACCAAAACACTCAGCTAAAGACTTTTTTGAAGAATTTTCTGAACTCTTAGCAACTGTCAACAAGCCTTTGTATGTCAAGTACATGTGAAGAAATTGACAAATAAAACTGACTTTGACTTTGATAGTGACCTTAACTTCAGCAGTCACATCAAATCAATCTCTAAATCAACATACTATCATTTAAAAAACATATCTAAGGTGAGAGACCTAATATCAAGTAAGGACCTTGAAAAACTTATTCATGCCTTCATTTCAAGTAGAGTTGACTACTGCAATGGCCTCTTAACAGGTCTACCCAAAAAGACTACCAAGCCCCTTCAACTCATACAAAATGCAGCTGCTAGGGTCCTTACAAGAACAAAAAGAACTGACCATATTACTCCAATTATAAAATCCCTGTACTGGCTTCCTGTGAGTTTTAGAATTGATTTTAAAGCACTGTTACTTTTATTTAAATCTATGAATGGCAAAGGACCTGTTTATATTCAAGACATATGTCAGAAATTCACTCCACTGAGGTCTCTAAGGTCTGTTGGTCAGACCCACTGTCAGAACAAAAAGTGGTGAAGCAGCTTTCTCCTACTATGCTGCGCAGCTATGGAACCAACTTCCAGAACATAAATGCACCTACTGTTGACAGTTTTAAATCCAGACTTAAGACCAAATTATTTTCTGACGCTTACTCCTAATGCCACCTGTTATTTATCTATTTGGATTTATTATTTATTTTCTTTTAATGATCATTTTACCACATATATTTATATTTATTTTCCTTTTTTATGATCTATTTATTCATCTTTTTATTATTAATTTTCTTTTAATGATCCTTTTTAACACATATATTTATTGCCTTGTATTATGCTTTGTTTTGGTCTCTGTACAGCACATTGAGTTGCCTTATATGAAATGCGCTTTACAAATAAAACTGCCTTGCCTTGCCAAAATATTTATGATTATGAAAATGTTTAAATATTTTACAAATATGAAATGACAAAATAACAAAAAGCAACAAAAAGTTAAAGTTAATCGTCTAATCATCTATTATGACATTTAGCATTGAGGTTTCTTAGGTATGGTAGCTTACTAGGTGACTAGTTTTCATGTGTCTCCCCTGTAAATATGTAATGGCCCAAGTGTGCATGTGCGACTACTCTGTGAACAAGTTCCCAGTCTATCATGAATAACTCACTGGCTCTGTGCACACGACAGATTGTATAATTGATTTAGAGAAATGTCACTCAGCATGGTTCTGAAATGTGCTTAGTAGATTTCCCCTGCATTTGCAGCCCAAAGACTGTTGGCTGCAGTCTGACAGGGCATCTGGGTCTGCTCTGTCTCTCTCTCCCCGTCTCCTCGGCCCTGGGAGAGGAACAGCTGCCCAGTCCTCAGAGGGCAGGGCTCAGTAAGGAGCCTGGCACGGGGCACTACGCCTCCAAGACGCCATGCTGCATCTGCCTGCTGTCAAAACTGTCTGTATAGTGTTTGACTAGGCCTGCACCCTGCCACTCCACTCTGCCATTTCCTGTTGATGCTGCTTAGACATTCACACAAAAAAGACACAAATAACACACACATATCACCATTCTTTGTGATTTTTTTCCGAACACATATTCCCATATCCTCACAATTAAGACTTTCACACATTGCGATGTGTGACATAGAATCTCCACTCTTGACTGAAAGCGGCACCAATACGTGTGGTCTTGGAGGTCTGCTCTTTCTGTCATGTATCAGGGTGAAACTTGGTTCTCACACCTCTCCGCAGGGGCGTAATCAGGGCCATGAGAACGTGGGAAGCAAGAACACTACTTTCGTTTAACACCGCACATGGCCTGTGAACTACCAATCGGCTTCTTCATGGCTCCTTTTTCCTTTCGTAAGCCTTCTGAAGGACAATGGAATGACACGTTCTCGTTGAGACACAGCCCGTGGGGAGCTAGCATAGAAACATCATAGGCACTGCAGTGTGTCTTAGAAAAGCCAGTTCAAAAAAAGCCCAGCCATATGTAAATACAACATCCCTAATGATAATTACCCTGGAAGAGGCAGACAGGGGAAACAGCAGGAGACATCTAAACAGAGTGACAGCGACGGGGAGCGTGAAAATCACTGCGACCAAAAAAGAGAGAAAACATGTTGCTGTACATTCAAACACATTATGCATACTTTACAGTAACCACTGTGTGGAATTACAGGGGTCTGAGAGCTGCAGATATTCAAATAGGTCTTTTGAAGTGGGTTCCATTTTTTTCTACCTCTGTGCTTGTTTGTGGGGTTTGGTGTGTGGTGTGTGTCAGTGTTGATGAGCTAAGTGGCAAATTTCCTGAGCGCTGCAAAAGTGTACATAGCTGTCAGCAAAGCCCAGGCTCATTTACACGCTATGCGTTCGCAGGCCCATACGTTGGGCACATCAAGCAGCCCAGTGTGGAGAGCTAATTAGATGGAGCAGTGGTTCTCGGCTCGAGAACGTTAGCGTGCCGTCGGTTCCCTGCATCATGGAGAAATAGCTCACATTGTCATCAACGCCGGACACGTTTTCCCAACAAAGTCCGAATTTCTCAACACAACAGACGTTGTCGACGACAGGGCTGCAGTTTTATCAACGAATAACAGGCGCTGCATGAATGAGTTTATCTGTTGCATTGTGTGTATAATTTAGCTAAGAAACACCCCGGTGCTGCTCATAAAAATCAGATAATCTTCAGTTGATGTCTATTCTTAGCAAATCCACCCTGAAGTCTCTCATTGCTATGTGCATTTATTTATCTCTACACTGATGTGGTGATTACAGAAGCCTGTTGTTCCTCTCTCTCTCTCTCTCAGCCCTACAGCCATACCCCTCAGGCCTGTGTGTGTTTGTCTGTGCTGGGGAGTGTGCACGTGGCTCTGTCTTACCCCCACCCTTCTATTGCACCAATCTGCTGCCCCGTTCCCTCTCATTCTGTTGCCCCATCCAGGGCATGCAACTGACATTCTGAGGTGTATCTCCACTCCTTCCCAATGTATTCCAGGTTTCTCTGTTTTTCTTGAACCCTGTCTTCCTGTCCTGGCTAACCCTAATGTGATGTTTGTATAGGTTAAGCGGGAGGATGTCCAGCTATTTTGCCTACTCTGGTACTTGTACTGGTGTTGAGTGATGAGAATGGATTATTGTCTAACAGCAATAAAGGTGGAATCAAATCAAATCAAATCAGGACTCTGCCTTAGGTTTCCATCATCAGTGGACCAATCAGAGAAGACAGAGAGGTATGAAAGCTATGTGTATGATGTTGAAATCAAGCTGTGTGTTCCAGTGCTTAACATAAATAAGACCAAACAGTAGCGACTGGTTGAAGCATAAGAGAAGCAGGAAAGGGGAGCAAAAGTATTCAAATAGATCAATTCCAGATGCTTTGGTGAAGGTGACGTGTTCGATGATGAAGAGTTTGATGCTACAGAACATCAGGCTACATGCAACAGTCTCGATATTTCAACAATTTGCACAAAGGGAGTGTTAACACGTTGGAATACAGAATGCTGGGACGGAGTGAGTATGGTACAGTAGAACCCAAACCTGCCTTTGGTCTATGCCCGAAAACATGACTGTTATTTTTAATTCAATTAAATTCCATTGCATTTTTACAGCACATTTTACAAAAGTCATATCTCGTATCGCTTAACAGCAGAGAGCACCCGCCATGAGCAACAGCATTGGTTCCGAGTTGGGGGACATGCTGTCAGCATTGCATATCCGATATAACTGTACAGCTCATTAAAACTTGTAGCGTTTCATATTTAGGGCATCTTTCATGACATGGAAGATAATGGCATCAATACAAACTAAGCAGTGACTTTTGCTGCCGTTTGACAGGCCTTGCACTCTTCAGATTGCATCTGGCTTTCTGTCATTGGTCTTTATTTCCATTTGGTTGCTGCCTAACACCCACTCTCCACACAGACTGCAGCGTCCGTGTGTGTCTGTGTGACTTATTCTGAGCCCAGAGTGGGTGTGAGGGCTGCTCGGGCCCCGTCTTTGTCTCCCCTGTCACCGGTGCTCCCGACACTCAGAACCTCTTGGACCCGACCTCATTAACACTTTTGCGCCGAGACAAGACCAGATGTCACAGGCCCTTTCACAGACAAATCCAGCTAATTAATCCACTCAAGGTAATTTCTCAGCGAAAACGCCGAGGATGCGGCCATTAGCCCGCGGCAGAGTGTGGCAGCTCCGGACCCTCCTGCCAGTCTTGAGCTGGGTGTGAAGGGCGAAATGCAGGGTCCTGCTCGTCAATTCAAAAGGGGTCACACTTGTCCGGCATTGATGGATGGCGCTTAATAAGAGAATAAGGTAAAATGATGTCAGAGGATAACATATTTCTCCCTAATTATTCTGTGCACTGGTCTGAGCAGTAATTGCTGCTTTGGGTGTGCACTGCGCTCTTGCTCAGCTGATGGATGTCACTTGTCAAATTGAGCTGAAGTTTATATGGAAATCCAGTGGGCGTGGGCGGAGAATTTTCATATTTCATAGCATGGCAATTCCTTTGTGTCGCCGACTGCCATTTAACGGCTAGTATGTTTAGCCCGTCACAGCCACACAAACCACAGACAAATTTGCTTGACTCAATAAAGCAATCCCGTGTGTCCATTTGTCAAAACATTTTGAAAAATGCCACATGTAAAACACGCACCTCCACATAAAATAAAACTGAGACTGAAGATGAAATTATGCTTTAAATTTCCTATGCACAGTTTATTTAGTGTAGCCTATATGATCTGCTGGGACTTGAAATAACATTCCAATCTTGGGAAGGAAATTAAATTCATGTGTGTATTAATTAATGTGTTACATGAAACTAAATGCTGTGTGTTGCTATAAGCATTTTCATTCCTGATGTCTTTCATCTTCTTCCGTACAGAGATTTATCCAGAATCACTGCGTTTTACTGGAGCACATGTTACAGTCACAACTCCAAGCAGACAAAAGTTTGACAAATGAGGCCTGGTGATTTAGTGTAGTGTGTCAGGCTCTAATTCCCTTAGGTGTTGGACCACCTGCTCCCCACTTCCCAGACTGAGCAAGACACAAGTGTGAAATATGATAATTTTATCTCCAACCCTCCTGTCAGAACGATATCCATTCCAGTCCGTGCTTCAAGAGGGAGATAATGCAGCTCCTGCTCCTTTTGGCAACGTCGTGTGACACCAAGTGTTAGTGTGAACCTCTAAGGGAGGATGCTGTGCTACTGCTGTTGACTATTCTGACTCGGCACCCGCACAGAGATCACGGTGCTCAGGAACATTTGTTTCTGCTGGAGATAACATGGAGCACAAAAGAAAACATGCTCAACATGTGGACGTCAATTTTTGGCTGGTTTTTGTTATGTGAAAGAAAGACCGAAGAACAAGGGAGAACAGCAGCACTTTAGCATAACATGTAGAAGCCAGACAGTGACCAACAGGATTTAGCCCAGACACATCCACATATCTCTTTTTCTCCATATTATTTCCTTTGTGTTGTTTCTATATATAGACTGCGTGTAATGTATGCATGTGCTGTGTTTTGTTTGTTGTGACTGTGAGTGGTGCGTTATTTTCACAACCACGAGGCATCATTAAAAGCGTTTAGTAGTTGTTGTTCCTTGCAGTCACGGCATTGTGACGAACCCACTGATTCATCCAGCTGGCAGGGACATGGGTGGAGGAAATGTACAGTCAAGATAAAATATTCATTGTGCCTGGATTCATGGAAGCCTGGGTGAAGAATGTGTCAAAATGAGGCTTTGTGTGTTTTAAGACGACTCCAACATGGTCCCTTAGTTTTCAGAGAATCGGCTCGAGCAGCAGAGCTAGCTAGTAGCTCGGTCGATGTCAAAACTGGGGCTTGTGCAGATACTACAGATAAACTAATTTCCCCCAAGACTGGCCCCTGTTCTGAGACCAGTAGCGCCGGTGTTTATGATTCCTTCAATAACATTCTTCAGCATGAGTCAGAGAGAATGTATTAATCGCACATACACTTGTCCATTTTTTCTGGGCTTCCATCCATTAAGGACAAGCGAGGCGCCATCATCACATTTCTATTAGATTTACAATGCAAACTAATCTATGTAAATCTTGATGTCCTTGTGACAATGTGCTTTGGCAACAGTTCTTTGGGTCCAGACAAAAGAAACTTTTCCCCCCTGCTGCAGACATCTTCCCACATAAAAGCCTGCCTCTGCCTCATCAGTCTGGAGCTTTGATCTCCTCCGCCGGCTTCGACTTGTCAATCTCCCCGCTGAACAATGCACCTCCAGACGCGACCCTCCCTCTGAAGAGACTCAGATTAGCTGGGCTTGCAGTGGAAGCTGTTTGAATTTCCCCTCTTTTTCATAACGCAGTTATTTTAAGCTCATCCACCTCGTGCCTCCTCTCCTGGTGTCAGCCCTCCTGGCGTTTCCGAGGGGTGGCGCGTTACTTACAAACAGTGCGTTCTGCTCTATGATCAGGCGCGCATTATACTCTTGTTTTGATTACAAAGAATGAGCCTGTCATTATAGCGACGTGTCGAAAACTCGACTTTGCAATCAGAAGCATTGATATTGCATTATTTCACTGTGGTGTTGAGTGGGGGCAGCTGGGAGCTGCTGTTTGATGCTGGAGCTCTTGTCTGGAACCAGCGGTGGGGGGGGGGGGGGGGGGGGGGGGGGGGACGGGCAGGTTTTGTGAGGTGTTCCAGAGGGCTCTGCAATGACGACTCTGTTGTGGTACCACAGCAGATCTGCTTGTGCCGGCATGGTAGATGACTCACTCGACATAATGAACACCCACTGGTTGACAGTAGCCTAAAACTCTCAGCATTTACTCGCTGCTTGGTTGCATTATAAAACTTTACAGCATGGCCGTCATCAGGAAATCTGTACTCAAAATGTCCCTGCTAGATTTACCCCCTAAACCTGTGGCATATCAGCCCTAATTCACAGCACTGTGTGTTTTGAATTCCCATTCACAACACCTACGCTTAAATGTTAATCACAGCTTCACTGTGTGTCACCATGCCAGTCGAACTGCATGTTTTGGTCGACGGGATGATCTCCAGTAGACCCTCCAACTGGATTTGTCTCAAATCACCATGTCTTCACAGAGACAATGCTCATCCGACTGGAACAAATCCTTGTTTGAGGATTTGTTTTATTGCATGCAATACAATGCGCTTTACCCTGGGCAGGCAGTAGAGAGCTGCAAAAAGCTCCCCACACCTGCAGAGGCAATAAAGTGTCCATTTCCTCTCCCGCTGTGAAAGTAGCACACAAGGAGGAGACTTTGTCAATGACCTTTGCGTGCGGGGAAGGTCACGGCCACCCTGATGTGTGTAAGCTGTGTGACAGAGGCTGTGGGGCCGAGCAGAGTGTGTGTGTGTGTGTGTGTGTGTGTGTGTGTGTGAGTGGGATGCTGGGCGGAAGAGAGGGTATTATGTGGCCGCTGCCCAGCGAGCGTGCCAACTCCGCATTTAAGACAATGATGTGAGTGGTGGTGGCGCGGCGGGTGGCACCGCGGGCAAGCCGAGCCACATATGCTTCAGCGCCGGGAGTGCCATGCCAAGCCGTATTTTTGGGTCCATCTCAACAGGGCAGCCGGGAAGCAGGCAACTGGAAATCGCTTCAAAGGCAGAAAATAGCCCATCTCCTGGAAATTGGTGTGATTTCTCTGTATGAGGCTGAACTCCTTTGCAGGGTGGATGGAGAGTGGAGCATGCAGTAAATATTTAGAAACAATAACATGCCCAGAGGGCGAGCTGTCTCTGAGGACAGACACACAGCAACAGAAGGACAACAGAATTTGGGGGCTTCTCTAAAAGCATATAGCTGTAAGTGTGTGTGTGTGCATTATTGGTCTGTAACCTATAACCTATATAACCTAAAAACCTAAAAATTGTTCTTTCTTAACAGGTTTTTAATATAGATTTGAAAATAGGCTATAAAATAGTTTGGGAAGCTGTGATACTAAAAATATCATATAAACGTATATGATGTATAAGACACAATAACAATATTGCAATAGCATTGGTGTATTAATCTGGGGTGTCAATCAACCCCTAGCCCCATATGAATCAATCTTTATACCATGTGACTTCTAGCTCAGTTAAAGGTCCAATGTGTAAGATGTTCGCTAATCCTGCGCCACGCAGTTCAAAGTTTGTATTACAGCTACGGTAGCATTCGCTATTCAAAACGCCAATATGTCAAATGTCTAGCTAAAAGCAGTGGCAACAAGTGACAATATAAATGAGAAATTAAATAATTATTTTTCTTTGAATTTGTAGGTCTGTATCTCACGACTCGACCGAAAACGAACAAAAGGCTACTTTTGTAGCCACGGTTCAATAAGAAAGAACAGCTGTTTCGTATCAGACGAACATCCCCTCTTCCCCTCTCTTACTCTGTAACGTTATAACTATTACAACCAGCTCACAGCTTACTCACATTCAAGTGCAGAGTGGAATATAATAGCATGTCATTTCATAGATAAAATTATAACCAGTGTTGGGGAGTAACTAGTTACATGTAACAAAATTACGTAATTTAATTACAAAATAAAAGTAACAGTAATCAGTTACAGTTACATTGAAAAACTGTGTAATTAAATTACAGTTACATTAAGTAAATATTCAGGATTACATTTCAAATTACATATCTTCTGCAGAGAAACATTTGTCGTCATGTTTGAATTGGAAACTCCACCCACTTTACTAAGCAGTCTGCACTGATGACTGTAATGTCCGATAGAAACTCAGTGTTGGCCAAGCCATTACGTTCAACAAAAAACTATAAACTCCCCCGTTTCAAACGTCCTGTTTATCTTCATATTTTCACTTTGCTGTGCATTTATTCCCTGCCATTTTGAGAGCGAAATTAACAAATTGTTTACTTAAATGATCTTGCCCCCTGCCAGAACACTTGACTGTATTTTCATCTCACACACATGCACATTTGGGAAGCGAACACACACACGCAAACAAAAATTTCAATATTAATACAAGAGCCGAAAGAGACCAAGCAAAGAGCCGCATGCTGTCCAGGACCGCCGGTTGCCCATCCCTGGTCTAAAAAGTAAAAATGAGCTAGCAATCACACAAAATAGACAACCTCTAGTTAATGCACTGAAGTCTAAGGAGTTTGTAGGGATCTTTACAGCAGTCAGTGTTGATTAATAATTAAAGGGTAATCCATGGTTTTAAAAGCTGGAAATGATTAAAAGCTGACAAAATTCATTAAAAATGTGGGAAAGTAATTAAAAAGTAATCAAATGTAATTAGTTACATTACTTTGTTAAAGTAATTGAAATAGTTACACTACTATTACATTTTAGATAGAGTAACTTGTAACTGTAACACATTACATTTCCAAAGTAACTTTCCCAACACTGATTATAACACTAAGCTTGCCACTTCGTGAAAAAACAAGGGTTAGCCTGACAAATAGATGGGGCTATGAAATTAGGCTATGTAAAATAGCTTAGATGAAGCTAAATGAATAAATTAAATGAATAGCACTTCTGGTACTGTTATTCATTGCAGGTAAATCTACCCAGTCAACATTATTACCTCCCAAACATTGGGAAGCCTCACTGAACAAAAATTAGCTTCAGCCTGATAGCCTAGTCACAGGCAAAGAGCAAATTGTTTCAATTAACGTTACACGATGGAAAGCATACACCTACTACACAATCGTGCAATGAAACATTTTGAATTCAGACATAATCTAGCAAACTCAGAGTCTCTTTCAATCTTGTTTCTTCCTCGTGTATCCATTCATGATTCATGTCATTTACATCATCTAATGTTCTCTTTTTTCCGATGTCACTGGTCTTGCTCTTTTCAAAATCTTTTTTCTTTTTTTTTGGAGCAGAAGAAGACACCGGTGATCCGCCTTGTTTTCTATTTCAAAACTTGCCGGGCAACTGGCGCACAGCATTACCTGAGTTTCACGTAACAGCGAAAAATGCGAACGGCGAAGCATTAATGTAGCCTATTATGTCCCTTACTGGCTAATGTTTTTCAAGATGGTGAATTACTATGGAACAACAGCACCCATTCATGCCTATGTAAATCGACCATTTAGAATAATTGAAATTGATGGTGGTCGTAAATATTCATGAAAAAGCACATATTTGTGAAGGGGTAAGATTATGATTAGATTATGAACAGCTAGAAATGCAACACATTGTACCTTTAAGTTGCTCAGTTAAAAATTATGCAGCCTCATGAATACTCTGGAGCCACATGCAAACATCTAGGTGAAGTTTTAATTGTATACTATTTGCATTTTTAGTCCACCTGAGAATGTATTCCAATGTATGTCCAAATAAAATTGCTAATGTGCAATTTCCATAACGAATTTGAAAATTAATCAAATTGAATTTGAGAATCAAATGGAATCCGACCCTTGTGAAATAAAATCGAATCAAATAAATTTGGAAAATCTGAATCAATACCAAGCTCTACTTTTGAAAACATTATGACGAGGTAATACTACATTTTGTAAATGGAATAGAATTAAGAATGGTACCATTCTGCCATGAGCTCCCATCCATCCCACCATAAGTTTAGCTGCTCGTCAATATCATGGAAATCATCACCATCTGGAGTCTGTAATCTGTAATAATGACCAGCCTTACCCCAAGCTCACACATTGACTATGCTAATTATGGAAATGGTTGATTCAAGTGACCCGTTGTCACATATTAAGGGGCGTGGTCTGCAGTTCACAGTTTCACACACAGCCCAAGGATGTATTTCCTGACACTCCAGTTAGAATTGATGAAACTTTTTGGATGAAAAGTGAAATTACTTGAAGCTGCAAAAAGAAGTTTATATCTTAACACTTTGAACTACCAGAAATAAACCTAACATGTCCTTACATGTCCTTAGCATGCTTACTCTCCATATCAGTGACATTAAAATGATAACACAATGGATAATAATGTCATCTGTTGTAACTTGTAAGGCTTTAAAACAGCCTTATAACTCTTTATTAGTGCATTTATAATGTTTTGTGAAATCTGGATTCAAGAAAGTGTTATCCAAATGCTTTTACTTTTTAATCACTAGCATAATTGGCCTATTACTAACACACATTCCGAGGTTTCATTTTTGCTACATTCCCTTGGAGACCAGCATATCATCATACACACAAGGGTATACATACAACTTTAAATTTTAATTTAGAAGATTTTAAACTATGAGCCGGTGATTTAAAAAAGCACCGTAGGCTCATTGATAGAAGAGGTTTCCAGTTCTTTGTAGCCTAGCTTTGTAGACAAATGTGTTGCAGCAGCAAAAAATTAACTACAAGACATAAGAAGACTCAAGAGCTTTAACTGGCGAGAGAGCATTCAGACAATGATTCTGTCCAAGCCGTTCCACATTTTACTGTATCACTGTTTTAAAGAATTTCAATGATTTTACGACTACAATATCAAGCCAAACAGAAACAATTTATAAAAGCCTGAGGCATATAATTTATACTTCTAGCAGATATTTTGTTTGTGTTTCTGCCAGTAGGTCATCATTTAACCAAAGTGGCTTGTTGCTCTTTAAAGAAATATGTCTTTTGCAGCCAGTGATGTGTGTAGCTGATTTATATCGCTGTATAAGTTTGAGGAGTATAATTTGGGATTTATGGAGGAGTAGAAGAACATTCAGTAAGTGTTCTGCATTAGCCCATTCCACATTCCACAAGTTAATTCCACATCATCCCATTCATTTGCACCTGCAGATAATCCTGATCCATTCATCTTTAGTGTGTGGCAACTCTGCGGAGAGCACAGGCACTGTTAGAGGAGGTCATTTGGCATCGGGCGCTTGCACATCGACTTATTAGTACGTCTTGCCTTGCCTCCCTTGTGAAAACGCTTTCATTTTGTCACCCTCAGGCAGGTAACACTTTGCATGTTATAATAATGTGCATATTTCCATGAAGGTGATCTCATCCTCAGCCTGGGTAATATATTCACCAGCCTTGGAGATGTTTGTTGCTGTAAATTTCCATATTATAAATCATATTAAAATTGATTTGCCCTGTGTAGTGCACGTGTTTACATTTTACACTTTACATTACGGCTATTTTAAATGTTTTTACAGAGCATACCGGTGTATCTTTTCTATTTCTGTATCCACTGGGATTCCTTTGCGCTCCTTTTAAAATAATTCATAATCATTTGTTTACTGCTGTCAGTATTGCAGCTGTATTTACAGTCGTTTCTCGAATATAAACCTCACCTGTGCATCGGCCTCACCTGTGTATTAACCTCAGTTTACTAAACATTACCTATCAATTCTGAAGTGCCTCATAATTTCATGACAAAGTAGAATGAAAAGACACACATTCTCATGTTCCTCATCCACGTATTAACCTCGTAGATGGCAAAATTTTGCTATTGTACTAGCATTGGTTGCTAACTGGACATTTACGGTAAGCGTATGTACAGTACTTACTTTCATTATAGGAATTGTGGGATAGGCCTTTAGTTTACCTCTGATGGTGCTTGAAATTTTTTTAACATCGGTTAATAATCGCAAAGTTACGACAACTATATGTACATGCTTTCATGATAGTACGTGTGGGATAGGTCTTTAGTTTATACCTCCTGATTGCGCTTTGAATTTTTTTCTTTAGGTCATGTCACACTCCCCACTGGTTCACAGACCACGTCATCACTCCTTGTCCCTTTTTTTGCCCTTGAGCTTAAATAGCATAGCGTGCGCCTCCATTCATAGTCAATGTGCTGAGACAAAGGATGCTGGGATCCCGCTGACAAATCTAAGCAGCACATTGTGGCAGATCATGTAGGGCTGGGTAGCACCACACCCCCCCTCTGCACAGAACAGCGGTGGCTCTCCCCAGCCCCGGCCCTCTGTGTCAGCTTTGATGGGGCTCCGTTTGAACCCTGTGCTCCTGCGAGCGTGTGCCTTCCACACACACACACACACACACACAGACAGACAGACAGACACACACACTTCCCCCCATGCGTAGTCTAGGCAGTGTTGGCCAATTCAGAGCTCAGATCAAACGGCTGTTTCTTTAGGCCACACTCCCGTGCTGAAGAAAACGAGGAATCAAAGCCCAACTTATTAGTCGACCCCCTGTGCCACCTGTCCTGCTGCTGCTGCTGCTGTTGGGGCCGTGGCTCTGACACACAATTACAGGGGAGCAGAGGAGGAGACTCACCCCACCTCAGTGCCACTCAGGAGGGGGTGGAGGGCATCCATAGGCCCCTTACTGTACTGGGGCTACCCAGCCCTACTCTGTTCTGGGGCCCTGTGTAGGCCTACCTGTTTCGTCATCAGGTGGCTCCTCTTATGCTTTTCTCTCACTCAGACTGCATGGCAAGGGTCTATCAGGATTTAGCCTAGACTAAGGGCATACTCACACTAGGTACAGTTTACCCGTACCGTGCCGGAGTACGGTTGTCTCTGGTTCTTGGTCCGCACTCACACTGCACATTTCGAACCGTACACGGGCACGGTTGAGTTGCTGTGTTCTTTACATTTAGCGTGCTTTTTTTACTATAACAACCATCCACTCCAAATATTCTCGGAGATTAAATGGAACATTATTTAGTTTATTCCCTCATAAGTGATTCTCCGTGATCGGGTATGCTTGCGATCACACTAAATGCGTACCGTGCCCGAGTCCACCTCTCCTAAGCGTACTAGCGTACCGTACCCGGGTACGGTACGAAGCACTCACACTGGTCACACGAACTGGACTTCAGAGGTGAAGTGTACTCGGGTACGGTACGGATTGCCTAGTGTGAGTACGCCCTAAGACATGTATACATAGCACTACTTATTAGTGCCACTGCCTTCCTAAAACATTTAGGGATCAATATTTTCCTTATAATCATATGCATACCATTATAACCATATGACAATGGGATGTGTACTTTTTATATGTTTTTTCATGTGCTGTGCTTATAGCCGGATGAGGCAGACTAATATAAAATATAGGGGCGAAAGCTAGGGGCGAAATGAGCGAACGTCTTTCAAACTGTCCCTGCACACAATAGGATTGTGCTGCGCCCACAGTTCGAGCAACGTCTGCAAAACACCAAATACATCATTCGCTGAAACAAGTGACTTCTGTGTCTCTTTCTGCTCACCTTTCAAAGACAAGCCCAAGTCAAACTTCCAAAGTTGATGACAAAGCCAATTCAATCTACTGCTGTTCGGTGTTGGGCAAGCTACACAGAAAACTACCTGTTAGCTTCAGTGCACTGAAACATAGCAACCAAAAAGTTACAAAAAATGGCAGAAATAGTCCACCACATGTGTCACCACTTTAATTTAAAAAAAGTGAAAAATGATTAAATCTTCTGCTTAGATTCTATTAGTGACATCAGACATTTACTTGAAACAAACTAGTAGGAAGTTATTGTACCAGAAAAAAATGTTTTTTAAAACAATAATCTTTCTGGTTATTTACATATTCCAGGCCCAGGATTAAATGGGAGAATAGTATGCGTAATCCCACAATTCATTTGAATGCAACAAATGCATCCCTATTTATACTATGACACTCTATGGCACAAAGCTCTGTTACTCTGTGTATTGCTACTGCATGCTGCGGAGATTTTTCAGTTCTGTTTGTGTGATGAACTATTTGTTAGATGAAAAGTTATCTAGCTTCTGTTTTTCTTGTTTTGGCATATAACAATATTCTCTTAAATTGTGTAATATATTATGTGCTTGTCAGAATTGGAAAATAAGTCTGTTGTGATTGTTTTGTAAATGGATATATTTTCTGACATTTGTTTTGATGTTGTGTTTTTTTGTTTACCCTACAATAAAAACAAAATCATGCATAGGCAAATTCCCCAAAATATATTTCTCATTTCTCTCCTCTATTCCTTTTTCTCCTGAAGGCAAGTAAGAATTCAGGGTAAAACTCTGTAAAAGCCTCAGGGGTACCTTTGTCTCTGATTTCCAAGGGTTTGATGTGTGGCAGTATACCTGCATAGAAGCTGGGAAATCTCCAGGGGTTAAATGAAGATTCAATCAGCTTTTGAGATGACAGAAACATAATATATTCAACTATCACAGATCTTAGGTACATCAACAGACAGCAATGTTCTCCGAAGGGCTGGGTCACGGAGCATTCTTCCACAGCTGTTACACCTAAAATGAAAAAAAAAAAAAAGACTACACCTCTGACAGCTTACACGTCCTGCACCAAGAAAAAGTCATCGTCTTCTGTCTGACATTTACCATAGAAATGCTTTATAAACGCTTGGCGTGTTTTTTTTATCTGTTGAAAAAAAAATGACAGCAGAGAGAGTGATAACAACAAACCCTAAAGCAACGTGCTGCATCCCAGTGACTAAAACACAACTCTCCCCAGCATGTGACTAAGGCATTAGCACCATATGCTAAGAGCCTGCTAGTCCCCTCCAAGTCATTAGCTTCTAGAGGCACTGCAGGAATAAGGTCATGACCTTGGAAGTGAAAAAGGGGTTTCATTTAGTAGAACTACAGCCCAAACTGCCACTTCTGGGACCCACACAGGGTTGAGCCATGGCCCTCTAGTTTACCCCAGTATTCAGCAAGCAATACTGCTAATTACAGTCATTTACTAAGGCCCCCGCATTATTGTGACAGATAAGCCTAGTCTTGTTTTCTTCTAAATCATATTAGATAATTACTGTATCCTCATGCTACTGGCTGGTGTAGTCAATAAATAGGCAATTTCGGTATGTGTAAAAAAAATATAAATGATATAATCTACATTTTGCTATATAGATTTTTGAAAGACCCATGTGCCCCATCTGAGCAGTTTGGGCAGCTAAGTTAATGAATGTTAATGACAATTCAATTTTCTGCAAATAAAGAAGGAACCTAAGTGATCTAAGTGTGTGCACTTAGCTTATTTTCCAGCTTTCAAAAACTGACTGTCTTTGCGAAAAATTGTTTGTGAAGACAAGAACAAGCCCTATTCTGTAGTTTGTCTAATGACCTGCTTTGGTCACCCCTATACCTGCTCAGAATACCTACAGTATATTGATTTTTGTTAACATCCAGCTCTAGTGCCTTGAATACATCTGCTTAATGACATCAGTTTACACCATAAGAAATATCTACTAGAGGACAAAATGCAGAGAGACACTCTTCATTCTGCCTCCATCTTGCACACAACGTGCAGCATCTCTAAATAGCATTAAAGCGGGGAGTCACACAGGAAGGTCGCAAGGAACACTCTGGGACACAGAAAATGTGTGAATCAATGGGCGGACTGGCACGGGCCATAATCAGGCAGAGCAGGAAGATGTGATGGGGAACAAATTGAAGTCTCCTTATGTCAGACTCCACGTCTCTTCCCGTTTACCCCGGCCAGGCGTCGGGGAGACTCGACACACGTGCCGGCCGCTTCGGAGAGCGGAGGAATCGATCGTGTGAAATCCCACGCAGGCTCTTTTGACTGTGCATTTTGTCAGGGCAATCATCCATCATGTGCCATAACACAGGCCCGCTAGACTTTCGCTCGCAATGCAGCCTGTTCAGATGTGGCGTCAGCGGAAACAGATCACCAAATCAAAGTTAATAACTCTGTCAGCAGCCGCACACTCGGCTCTTGACACCTGCTTCTCCGCTGGTGAGGGAAAGCTGCCCGCTTTCCTTGGGAGGCCTGCACTCCCAGCACACACACACACACACACACACACACATATTGCAGATGGACAGTACCAAACTGTGTGTACTTCATCTAAAATAATGTGCAACGAATAACAATTGGACAAAAGTTGTATGAGTCACGATCACAAATCCATCCATATTGCTTTGGTTGCATGTTTTAAAATGTCTTCAAATCAATGTGTGTTTGCGGTGTGAAATGGAGGACAAACCAATGACAAGTGAGCGGTATTCCGTGTCCTGACTGCCCTCCGTGATGTCCTTCATGCCAGCAGTAGTGGACCTTGGCGCTGGAGCGCTTCCGGTGCCCCTGGATGTGGGCATTGTGAGCTGCCAGGCTCCCTTACTGCCAAGCCAGTGTGTGCGTGTGTGTGTGTGTGTATGTGTGTGTGCTGTCTCCCTCGAGGGGGCTGGAGACGGAGGTTGACGGTTTGGTGACAGGCTGAAGGGCCCAGGGGTATCGGTGGTGTGTATCAGTGGTCCAGACTTGTGTTCCAACCACCACCACCACCACGTCACACCACCGCAACTCTCCCACTTCCTGTTTCTCGCCGTTGACAAGATGGCATCGACCTGACAGCTGTTCCTGCAGGGGGTCACGCATCTCCCTCCAATGCCCTCAGGTGACCTCCACTTGATTGACAGCTCACACTTGAGCTCCTCATTGGTGGCCTCATGTCAAGCTTGCTGGATTGGAACACACTGCACTGGTGTTGGAAATGCAACATTTTTTTTTTTTAATGGCGTCCCTGGTCAAGCGCACTCGCTCATTTGTGATAATGCGTTCGAATCACAGAAGCATAAAGACAATCAGGGGAGCTGTTTTCCATGGGGAGTTCCACAGTCTCACACTCAATGATCAGAAGAAGGACATGTCCTCCACAGTGCCCTTCACAGTCCACAGAGTCTGGACTCCATGTCAGCACAGCACAGCCACCAAAGCCTCAACAAAGACACACATTGTGCAGTGCTTGTGAAATGCACATCAACTGCCCACACACACTGCCTATATAACCTTCACAGTTGTGGGGAGGAAATCAAGTAAAGGCCATTATGCTTTTCTGCTCTAGGCCAGAGCTCTACTGTTGATTCATGTACTACCTATAAAGGAAAGATTACAATTAATCTTCATTTCACTTTACTTATTCGATTGTAAAAGTGAACTGAGTATTAGAATTATTATTGCATTTATTTAATTGCGTGTTAGACTGTATGTTAGTCCTGAGGACAGCACTGCTTGATTTGAAACGATGATTTCCCCAACTTTGATTTGGCTCATTTGACAGCTGACAATAATTAGGTTTTCCAGGGGTACTGCAACAGATGGGCCCTTTTTTTTCATCCCCGCTCTGAAAATAAAAATAAATAAATAAGGGAATAATCTTCTTTTAACATTTCCTCAGATGAGCAGAAGCTGACTGACTCTGCAGATTTGAAAGACAAGCCCTTTGTATTAGCAGCCAGTACCCCCCCCCCCCCCCCCCCCCCCCTCACCCTCCCCATTTGAAAGACACGCCCTTTGTATTAGCCCCCACCCCCCCCCCCCCCCCCCCCCCCCCCTCCGCTCCGCTCTGCTCAGGTCTGTTCCCTCTGTTCCGCTCTCCTCTGCCCACCTCTCCTGCCTGTAAACATACCCACTGATCTCAACTAAAAGATTTTCTCTCTGCCGCAGCTTGGAAACCTGATTAATTGACTTGTCAGCAGAGTATTTTTATCCCGCTCCCTGGTCGGCTATGGATCTGCAGTCCTTCCCGGTGTCCTCTGTGTCCTGCGGAGCACTGGGGCCGCGCTGTCGGCCTGTGGGGAACGTTCCGGGGTGGGGGGTGGGAGCGAGAACCGAGCGAGGCCCTGGAGCGGCGGCAGGAACGCCGCGGAGTGACTTCCTTCCCGTCCTGCTGGGGCTCGCTGCGGCTGCAGGCGCTCGACCGGCAACAGATGCAAGGATGCGCAGGACGACGAGCAGGGTGTCCGTCCAGGGTGACATTGTTGAGGAGGGCAAACGGGAGCTGCTGACTTTAAGAGCCGGAGTAGATGACAATAGTTTTGTGTTTGATTTGTTACTACAGAGTCTTTGCTTGCTGGCTGCTGACAGCGAAGAGAGGAGGAAGTCAGTGAGCACTAGGTCTGCAGGGGTCAGGGGTCATGATATTTGGGAGTACCGCGTGACGTGCCATACAATATAAAACTCATAATACGCACATAATTCAAAGTAAGCAGGGGTTCGAGAGAAAGTGTGAGCTTCATCAGTTGGAGAATCTAATGTTTTGACACCACTGCGGATGATTAGAGTGTGTGAGTAATCACTTGTGAAAGCTTTGTAGATATCTCTAAGTGGTATTTTTGAAACATATTTCTGTTTGAAAACTTCTTGCTTTTAAACAGCATGAAGACAGAACACATTACTAAAAAAACTTTAGGGCAACTATATCATGCACCACACCAAGCGCTTCCAATTCTCCAGGAGTGCAGGAGACATAATTAGGCTTGTTAAAAGTCTTTGCCACAGAGGAGGGAGAAAGAAGCCAGTTTTAGTTACTCTGATTGCGATGGAAGTCTTGATACTGTACGTAATTGGCGTTCCAGGGAAATGTAAATCCTTTAAAAACACATTTCAAGGCGCAATTATAGCTCTCCATTCCAGCGCGCCTCGCGAGTATCTGGGACTCATTTTCAATTCGGGGAGAACGTGTCACGCCACAGCCTAGGAGGAGTCACTAAGATATCAGCAGTCACTTGATGAGCTGTGCTCAGATCAGAGCGACTCGACAGGATGACTAACACCAGCGCTCTCTCAGGTGCTAAGAAAACCATCCGGCCCCTGCCGAGAGCTATCTGGGAATATGACAGCCCTGCAATTATCATATTTACGAAATTGCACAAACCTTGTGATCTAAATCCTATGATTTACAGTATGATGGTTGAAATGCATTTGACCAGTTAAGTGTATTGATAATTTGACCATTAATTTTTAGCTTGTAATGCGAAATGGTAGTGTTTGTATATTTTAATAAAGACCATTTGACCATTTTTGACCGTTTATTTTTTAGCTTTTAACAGCCAAAAATATGCTGTATTTTTTAATAAAGACTCGCCTAGCATTCCCATTGACACAACAAATAACTAATAGGATTTCAGAAAGAAGCCCAGGACAAAATTGCCTTTTGATTTTCCTAGTGGGCTCTTTTGTGTGTCGGAGCTGTTATGTAATGCGAGGGGTCTACTCCATGCAGAGAGCTGGAGATATGGTCATCAGAGGCTCTCTGTCTCTCCAGGCTCCGGTAATAAGTATCATCTATCTATCACTATCTTCCTGTCATCCCCAAATCCACACACACACCTCTCCCCAGCCCTGCGCAGTCTCCTCAGGAGCCTAGACGCTCCGCAGGTACCCCCAGCCTCTGCCCACCATCCACTCACCTCCACCCTCTCCTCCACCCTGGCCCTTCCTGTGTTGCCCACTGAGCCCCCGTCTCTTTGGATCAGCAGCACGGGCTCAGTCAACACGGAGTTGGCTGCTGCGCTCCCCCACGACAAGTCCGAATCAATCGCTTCAGTGGCCTGACAAGGAGCGGGCTGTGTGTGTGTGTGTGTGCTTGTGTATGTGTGTATGTGTGTGTGGCTCTGGCCTGTTTACACTGGTTTGTTGCGCCGGCGTGCCGTGCCAGGAGGTTGTCTCACGCTGATGAGCAGTGTCCAATCAAGCAGGGATGAGAAGCGCCACTCTCACTCTCACACATCAGCAAAGCCACAAGTGCAAACGCCACAGACTCCTCAAAACAAATGGCAAAAATACAGCAGTGTGAGAAGAAGAGCCAGAGCACGAGTGAAGTCCACTATGAAGACAGAGCCATAAAGGAGCTCTTCTGAGCTATGAGCACAGATAATTGGCTATTGACTTTCTAGTATTCTCAGAGCTCACAGATCTTGGTGCTATTTACAGAAACCATTAGGGTCCAGACACTGGAAGTAGCGAATGCAATGCTTTTCAAAAGGTGCCATGACTTTGTTCAGTATCAAACCAAAAAAATATGATTTTCGTCGGACTAGTTTTGTGTCTGCCATGTGGTGAGTTAGCTGATGTAAAGACAGCTGATGTGATGGATAGACTCAGGAGTTTATAAAAGCGAGAGGAGGCCTCCACTCCACCTGAATATCGATGCCGTTGTCCGAGCCAGCCGTTCGAGCCAGACGTGTCTGTCTATCTGTCTGCTGTGTGCTAGGAATGGCTCATCGCCAGGGTTCTTTTTCCTCCCAAAGCTGTGTGACGTTGGCCTTGATCTGATATGGCAGTGGAGAGTTGAGTCCAGTGGTACTGGCTCGAGCCAGAGCTTCCCTGCTGTGCTGATAGGAACGGGATGGGGAGACACTGCTGAGTTTTCTCTGCCCCCTCAGAGCTGAGCTGCGCAGCCGTGTAGCCACCACATACGAACACACACACACACACATGCACGCACACAGACACACACACACACAGACACACACATGCACACACACAGACACACACACACATGCCTGCACGCATAG
>JAGFZM010000142.1:129256-141001 GCA_017657215.1 Limnothrissa miodon
CCCCCCTTTCTTGTCTTGACCCGCCTGCTGCATGTGATCAACTCATCAGGCTGTGCATAGGAAACTATTGTCAGTTAATCACTCCCATAACAATAATGATCCCAGCCAACTCTCCAGGCTTAATTGTTCAGACAGATCACCTTGTGAGAGCCAGAAGGCAGAAGCATTTCTGTCTTTAGTCTGAGAAAGCATGAAGGCAAAAAAAAGGAAAATGTTTGATTCGTGGCTGGACAAAGTCACATTTAACTGATTGTGCAGCGTTTTTTTTTTTCCAATAGGGTTTCTTGTGTTTGGTGATGCGTGACTCAGCACGGAGTGAAAAGTGCGCACTGCTGAGGAAGCCCATGCACACACGCTGCACCACTCCACGCCTCATGAATAATCAATTCACTTTCTTTTCCTGGTAATCTTTTCAGATACTCAGATTTACACCGCTCCATTTCAAAAACTACTTTTCAAAATCCACTAAATCTGCAATGTACTTTTTTTTGTCCTGGAGAATTATTTTGCTGAAGGCACCTTTGTTTTCCGAAAGATGTAGCCACAGATCTTGACCTTCTGACCTTCCTTCGTCCCGTCGTACCTTATAGCTCTACTACTTCACTCACCTCTGCTTCCACTTGTTGCTGTTCTGTGTGCAGCCAGAACAACCCCCATCCCTTTTAAAACAGCCCATGACACCTTCCTGCACTGATCCAAATGTGCTCATCCTAGAACTGCCACCAGACTGCCTCTGGTGATTTGACACAGCCCAACTCATTTCTCTCTGTACATTTGCTGTTCATGAGAGACTCGGTGAGACTAAAGGAGTGAGTGAGTGAGTGAGTGAGCGTGTGAGAAAAAAGAGGAGAATGAGTATTATTCATCCTAGAGTTTCCCTGTGATGCGGCCCTATGCAGAAGGTGCAAGCAGCCGGTGCATTATTGATCACTGCCTGTGGTTATGCTTGTCTAGCATATTCCAGCCCAAGCCATGCAGTGGCATGAGAGAGAGAAGCGAGAGGGAGAGAGAGAAAGAGAGAGAGAGAGAGAGAGAGAGAAAAAAACCTCCACGGCTCTGATGAGAGAGTGCTGTGCCGATGTGCTGATGTGATGTGTTAACAGGACAAAGCATGTGCTGAGAATGTACTAAGAAGGGAAACATGGAGCTGCTTCAACTGTTGCTAGCTGAGAGCCAGAGACTGGAGCAGTCATTTGGATGTGCAACACAATGCACGTGATGATGAGGCTCTAGTCTCTAGTCTCAGTATGTCATCACTCGGCTTTATTCTGTCAAATCTAATCCACTGTAAGAGCTGAGGCTTGGTTAGGGTGGTGGGTGTTGTAGGGGAATAGTAGGATTCTATGTTTCTGGGATTCCTAAGGAGGTGGCCCAGATAACGTTATAATATTATAATCAGTGGTTGGGGGGTCATTTCTTTTTAACCCTAGGGCCCAGAATTTGTGGCAGCACCCATATAAGAGGCTGAGAAGATTCTCATTCATCCAGGTTGTGAACTGATGAAGCTTTCTGGATGGAAAGTGAAACATCTTCAAGCTCAAAAACAAGTCATCATTTGTCATGAGGAATCAGGCATTTTGAAGGACAGTTAACACGTTTAATCTTTAAAAAGCTTTGTGACAACCCAGATTGTTAAAATTGGGATTGGGAAAATGTATAAGCCCCTATAAATAAATAATAACTATTTATAGTTATTTATGTGTTAATAATGCTTTATGAAAACGGGATTTATATAGAAAGCATTACCAATGTAAAATGATGATGCTGAAGATTCCTTATACAACACCAGAAACAGCAGCTAGTGACTGAGCTGTAAAATACAGAGGTGACGAGGCAGGGTCAGAGTAATTAAAATTCAGATAATGAAGCAGCCCATTTGAACACTGAAGTGCTGAATTGAAAAATGTCTATTTGGTAGTCAAAGGCATTTGAACTGTTCCGCCCATCCTTATCAGAGTCAAGCAGTGAATGACTATTGAGTTGAAATGGAATTGACCCATTCCTGGACAGTGATTCTGTGATGAGTGGCGGTCGTGTGTGTGTGTGTGTGGAGGGGGTGGGGGTGTTGGCACATGTCTATTTGTCGAGGGGAGTCGATAGCGAGCCATCATAATGACCATCCTGCTGTGGCTAACAATGCAGGCTGTGACACAGGAGACAGAGAAGAAGCAGGTGAGGGGGGGTTGGGGGGGGAGTGGAGTCTGATGGATGCTGTAATGGAGGGGGTTGGCCACGGTATCAATAGCGGAGTAATGAACACCCCATCAGCCTGCCTAGCTCAGCCCCTTGGCTCTCTCTCTCTCTTTCTTTCTCTCTCTCTCTCTCTTTCTCTCTCTCGCTCTTGTTTGACACCGGACGGCCTGAGCCCTGATCTTCCACCCAATCAAAGGAGGCAGACAGCAGGGCATGTGAATTAGACTTAGTTGGATTAATGGTGGAGCCTGTGTTCAAGAGTAGCAGATATACAAGAGAACAGAGTCTATAAATGGCAAGTTGAGTTTGAGAATTGTCTCAGAGCAAATAAGCACTACATGATTCATTATTTCCTTGTTTATTACAGTAAACTAACTGTGTTAGTTTCATCTAATTGCATTTTTGGAACTGGAAGTGTGTTTTAACCCAGTGCAAATGAACAATGACACAAATACAGGCCATTCCACTGGAAGAACAAGTCTCCGCTCTCAGCAGAGGGTAGGCCATTCACATTTCCCCAATTTATGTGCACGGACTGCCAGGGGTAAGACAATCTGCTATACATCAGCCAACACAAAGCAGCCCTGCCCGGGAGAGAGGCAGAGGCCGGTCCCACTTTCAATACATCACCTTTAGAGGAGCTGGTGAAAAAAATGAGTGTTAACATTCACCTTTGCCCATTTGTCAATTTTCGGCAGCTGACTTGTCACATTAAATAAAAGGCCTTTTGGAGTTCAGTACGAGTTTCATAGTTTTGGCTAACTAGCAGAGCAGCTCTAAACCACACCCAACAGTTGCTGAGAGTGATAAAATGTACCTCTTTGTTGGTAATAAATCAGCGCCTGTGATGAATGAATGAATGTGAGTGAATGAATAGTAAAACAATTATTAATTACATGCTTATTGGTGAAAACCTATTATCCATTTTTTTTTTTACAGCGCATGCCACTTTTGATTACAGTAGATGTAGCCTGAGACACAGAATGCAGTGCTTGTGGAAAAACTCCAAAGATGGAGCGGATCTTTGGCCACTTCTGGACCCCCTAACAGTGTGCATAATATCATTATCATGTCATTATCATGTCATAGATAGATAGATAGATAGATAGATAGATAGATAGTAGGGGTGGGCGATATAGTCTAAAATTTATAGTGCGATATATTTTGAACCATAGACGGTAGATGATATATATCACGGTATACTTTGGTATGTAACTTACAGCATAACAGTTTCTTAATGGTTACCATAGCATAAAGTCAATATGTACAACAGTTGTTTAGTCATCGTTCGGAGGTGTTTATATTGGACTCCCAAATTCACACAGAGGTAAACTGGTAAGCTGCATTTGTGTCAGGCAGTAGCTGTTCAATTTATAGGCTCTTACACAGTTTTGTGAAAAGGTGCTATCAATAAGGTGAAGCTACAGGTCAACATTTTTTCACATGGTTGTGGAGACGCAATGAGCCTATCACGATATGCCGATATGACCCAAAATCTCTATCATTGGCCAAATGTATATTGCATACGTTATATATCGTCTATATTGCCCACCCCTAATAGATAGACAGATTAATTGATTGATTGATTGATTGATTGATTGATTGATCGATTCTGGTCTGGTGCCTGGTATTACTGAGGATGGCCTGAACTTTTGCCCTCATGCACCTCATTGACTGACCCAGCACTTACCTTCTTAGGTTTTGATGGACCTAGCCTATTCGTATTCCTACAACTTACTGTATGTGTCAGTCAGGTGGTCTATTAGCATGCTAATATAACAGTAGTCTGAAGATTGAAATCCATTACATTCTATGCTTATATTCTAGCATACATTCTATGCTTTCTTAGCCTGGCTTTCGCGACTAATAAGCTCGTAGGAGCTTTGTCTGGTGAACCTACAATAATACCCGCCTTCTGACAGGTGGACTTAACCTGCCTCACTGGAGCTGGGGAGCTCTTTCTCATTGGTTCCTTCTGACTACTTTGCGAAATTCAATGTAGCAATGTAGTATGGGCGGGCCCAGGCTAAAACTCTCTACCAGCAAGGCAAGGCAATTTTATGTATAAAGTGCATTTCATACACAAAGGCAACTCAATGTGCTGTACAGAGAAAGCATTAATAACAGCACAAATTAAAATTCTGAAATTAAAAATTACAATTGCAAACAAAGAATAAAAAAGACAATAAAAAAAAAGAATAAAAAAAGGATGAATAAATAGATAAAAAAGAAAAGGAATATAAATATATGTGTTAAAATGATCATTAAAAGAAAATTAATAATAAAACCAAAATTGATCAATAAATAAATAAAATCAGGTGGCATTAGGAGTACGCGTCAGAAAAATAATATATTAATAAAATAATTTGGTCTTAAGTCTGGATTTAAAACTGTCAACAGTAGGTGCATTTTGTAGTAGGTGCAGAGATGTTTAGATCTGTTTTAACTGCTTCAGGCCATAAAGATGCACCCAGAGTGCTTCTGATGGCCTGGATGTAAAACAAGCTTAAGAGACACCATCTGAGGCTCAAGGCCCATGCAGACTCCAAGGAGCAGCGTTAGATTGGGAGGACAGCAAGAGACTTGGATGACCTCCGGGGAGCACTTAGTGAGATGGAAGTCAAACGAGTGCCTAATGTGGTTCAATCGTACTATAAACAGAAGTATTCCCTCGGTTTATATTTGATGCAATCAGAGGACACTTAATTAATCATGTCAGACCTCGGTGTCTAATCCTCTCCAGAGAACCTTGGGAATGCTCGACCCACTTTCGACCGGGATCATCGGAAGTTTGACGGTGGGCCGGGTGTCTGCTGTTGTGGAATAGCTCTCTTTTTTGGTGCATCGGGAATGCTCCAGTGATCTCAGTTATGAAAGTCTGTTATGAAATCTGGAATATTTACTTGTTTTAAATCCATGAATGTTTAACAGACTGTGATGCAGGAATGCAGCCCATGTCGGTGTACAGCAGCTGTGTCAGGGAGTTCACTGATTAGACTAGCATAAGGCCCAGGGTCAGGTGCAGACCTAGGTTAAAAAGTCACTGTGTTACTGGGTCATTTACTTCACCGGGGCTCGACCCAACCAAAAAAAAATCTCAAATTTAGCCTCTCCTGGCAAAACAAAGCATTATCTGCCTGAGTGCTCTGTCGTGTCATATCATGTCAGTTTAGCATGTTTTGAATAATAGGTTGTGTGCGTTGCATTTATTGAAACTTGTGTCAAAATTGTGTTGTTGAAAGTGACTCACTTTCCTTGTGCTAGGAGCATGTGTGTGTGTGTGTGTGTGTGTGTGTGAGTGTGTGTGTGGCTGCAGATTTGAGGGCGTGTGGAGAAGCTTGCCACAAGGTGTTTGATCATCAGTCATGCTTTTTCTCCCCAGCAGAGCAGCAGCCAAACAGATGGGTTTGGTTTTAATCAGCTTTTGTCTTCCTCTTCCGCTCGGGCCCTCCATCAGTAGGAGGCTCGGTGGAGCTCGTCCAAGGCAGCACTCAGCTGTCAGAGCCAGCGGCGTCAGGAAACGAGTCCTTGGGAGGGTCAAACGGACTGCAGTCAGGATCTCCTCAGGACGCCCCAGAGCCGCAAACTACCTGTGTGTGCTTGAGTGTGTGTTTGTGTACACATGAAAACATTATGTGTGTGTAAAATCACACAGGATCAAGTTGCCAAGTTGTTGACGGCTTCATATGGCAACAAGTTAGACGAACTGAAATGCACCGAGCTAAACAGCAATCGAGCATGAGAAATCAATCTCTTTGAAATTTTAAGTATGTGCATGTGTGTGGTGTGTGTGTGTGTGTGTGTGTGTGTGGCACAGACAGGCTAAAAGACATGATGGTTCAATGGTATTAATATTACTATAAATAAATAATAAAACATGTTGTTTCATGAAAAAAAGGAGAAAGACCAACAAAAGAGTAAAGAATTCTACAATATTGGGATGACCTAGAGAGGAGGACAGCCCATGTAGAATGCAAACAGGCAATGCATAGACCTAATGCCATTAATAATAGCAGCCACATATGAACCATCTGTGCAACAATGGGTGTATGTTATAGTGTGTGTTCGTGTGTGTGTGTGTGTGTGTGTGTGTGATTAGTTTTGGGTGTATTAGAGTGAGGAGTGTGTGCAGATTCTGAACGTCAGATTGACTCAGCAGTATCAGCTCCCCACAGTACCACACACTACATTTCTTTTAACCTGCTGGGATTATTTAATCTCTTCCAGGCATTTATTGTAAATTGTAGGTCAATTTTCTACACTAAAAGTAAAATATATTCCTAAAATCTTGAACATACCGTTCAGAAGATATGTATACTCACACACACAAACATACACACACATACACATAGACACACACACACACACACACAAGGCTTTCCCCTCTACACTCTCTGACATGCACCTACATGCACACACACACACCCTCCCCTGACACACACACACACACACACAAGGCTTTTCCCCTCTACACTCTCTGACATGCACCTCACACACACACACACACACACTCTCACAAACAGGAAAACCTCTGATCATGTCTCCACACACTGCCTGTGCATATTTTCCTCACCCTTTGAACAGTGAGAGGTGACAGGTCCCTGTTACAAAGCCCCCCTTCCATCTTTCCCTCTCCTTTCCGCTTTCTTTTTCTCCAGACCCTTTCTGAATCCCCCTCTCTCTCTCTCTCTCTTTCTTCCTCTCCCTCTGGTTTCCCTGTAAATCTTTCTCTCTCTCTCTCTCTCTCTCTCTCTCTCTCTCTCTCTCTCTCTCTCACCAGGTCCTCTGCTTGGCTGACAGCTCTCCTCTTGTCTCCTCTCCTCTCCTCTTGGCTGAACACAAAGCTGACACCTCTATTTCGCCTCACTATTTATGGGGTTTGATGTCTTCCAATAAGAGCCTATAACAGGCCGGAGCAGGCAGGACAGGGGCCTTGTCTTCCCCATCATCTGCCTCCTCTACACGCACCTGCAACAGTGGGAGAGAGAAGAGCCAAGGTGCGAGGCAGTAAAAAACACTACAGTTAAACAGTTATTGCAACTGCCCCTTCGGAATCCATAGTGAGTTTATTATCTCCTCTCAGCAAGAAATTGTTAATAAAAAAAACAATTATTGTAAAAATACAAATGTCTTGACTGGAGGCAGGGAGATAACAATGTCCCAAAAGCTATGGTCTGGAGGGGAATAAATAGATGATTGTTGAGAGAATAAGCCCCAGATTATAGCCTTTCCTAGACTAGAAATCTAGATGTGACCTAGTGGTAGCAAATAGTTTCATTATGCAGGTACATCTACATGTACAAGTGACCCAAAGGAACTTGGTGGGACTGATTACATTGTTCTATTCTTGTGGCTAGTCAGTTTATGCATGAGGCATCAGGCTAGTAACTGACTGGTAGTTATAACTTATGCAGGCTGTTGCAATGCTAAATGCTGATGGCTAACTGCAATCTTGACCAATTGATATCCTACTAATGTTAGTCTACTTAGGGCCGGGGTGTAGACTGAACTACGGTATTTGACAGTGAGTGTGACAGAAGGTATGGGTGAAGACAGTCCCTTTTTTGCTTCGTTTTTGTTTCTTTATTTGTTTGGTTTCTTTATTGTCTGAAACACCTTTGCTGTATGGCATATTTAATTGGGTTGTACTACTACACTTGCACCTAATGTGCCAATATTGTCGCCGGTTTATATCAACTGCTCAGGATGTCAGACACTTTTGTCACTAGTTTGCAATTTGATTGTTTTTGTGTATTGTGTGAGTATTTTTTGTGAATTTGCACAAATTAGACGTAGTTATTGTCTTGTCACTACTAACCACGCAAAGCATACTTTAATTACCCAGTGTTTTTGTTGTCTTCTGCTCACTTATTGTTACGATCCTTATCCATGGACATACTATCTATTAGTGCTACATTTCAACGTTTTATGTCATGACTTTTTCAGTTATTAGAATAGATGTTTTGTGCAGTTTATTTATTGGGTAGATCAGATTTTTGTATGACTTGAATTGTGACTTGTTTTACCTGAGCCAAATGTTGAATTGATTCTTGATTCTCACCACAGTGACTTGGGACTTGCATGAGACTTAAAGTTTAAAGCCACTATGTGTAGGATTTATCTTCTATTTATCTTCCTCTGTTATTAAAAATACATTTTTTATTTTAAAAATATAATGTAAAACGATGGTAATTACCTCCATGAATAAATTGTAGTGTTCCCGTAAACTTGGTAATTTCCATTTGTATATAAATGTGGCTGGGTACCAAATGAAAATATCCATTTTGCGCCGCCATTTTCAAAATGAGGACCATGGGAAATGAGGACCGTGGGAAGGGAAGGGCTAATACATTTTATGCAAACGTGTGCAGTATACCACTTCGCCGATAGATGGGAGAAATTCTCATACGAAAAAAATAAAACTTACACATAGTGGGTTTAAGACTTGAGACTTGTGTGTGGTTTACTCCCCCCATTGTCAGACCTTGATGTTATAGTCTGTCTTACCAGGGGTGCGTTTCCCAAATACCGGCCTAAGTATTATACTGTACAACGGTAATGCAAAGTACTTTTGAACAAGCCCACACTTGATTTCCGACCGTTTCCCAAACACCATTGGACGATGAAAGTTGTAACAACGTGAGGTCGGGCTTGCTTCGCTGAAACTAGGAAGTCTACAGATGTTTCGGAAGTGTTCGGAGAATATTCGGATACATTCGCTGCTGAAAGCGTTTCAAAAATGGAAGTGTAGCCTCATTTCACTTAGGCCATTGTGGCATTGTTAGCAACTTTTACTAATCTTTGCCCACACGATCATGTACCTTACTCACTGAAATTAATGACTGAAGGCCATAACTGCCATATGAATTAATATTAAATATGTAGTGAAAATGACATATATCTATAAATAAACTAAACTTTTAAATAAAATAAACTTTTTTTAGCCGTGCATTTTCATGGGTGAATGGTTAGAGCAGTGGACTAGAAATTATGCGATTGCATCTTATTATTAAGTCACACGTTCAATTCAGGCTGAGGGCACATGATCTTGTCTCTACTAAATATGTTTAATTAACAATTCGGACATAAAATAGATTTACAGAGTTGTTTTTCTGCAATGATTGTGAAGATTTAATTGTGACTTTAGTTGTCAAAATACCCCTACAATCCATAGCCTATGACAGGGCTGTCTTAAGATCTTAAGTTGGGCCATACATTTGTAGCAGTCATTAACAAATGGTAATGGGAACTTTTTCAAACTCTAACATTTTTTTAAATTTTACCCTTCAAATGAAAACATTGAATACTCAATAAGATTGTGAATGCATGCAATTTATATGCACTATATATCTCTAAAAATGAGGTGGGGCGGAGGCATTAACCATCTTACTTGGTCTATTTCTGATATTCTGGGTGCATTCGTAAATTAAATTGAATAAAACAGTTCGATAAAGAGGAGTACAGGCTACTATTTTTCTGTGACAACACGAACAGTTTCTGATAGATCAACATGAACATAAACACATAGGGTTGGTTAAAATAGCGGTTAATGTTTAAATGAGTTGCTTGACAAGTGAGGACCATGAACGATTTTGATCGATTTTTTACCTGCCAATTATGAGCTTTAATTCATAAATCAATCCAAAATCTATTTCCTAAAAACTCTGTCTTGCAGTAGCACTGTTTTTAGTTAGACTGGCGTCATGCTCGCCTGCTCTCTCCTTTTGGCCGGACTGCCCTGTGTAGCTACGCTTTGAACATGCTCTGAACACTTCAAAAGTGGGACACCCTGAATAAACAAAGGACATTTCCATGAACGGTTTTAAAGAACCAGCGTGTACTCCGAGCACTTGGAGTGTGAGTTTACGAGCGCACCCTCTGTAAAAGACCAAAGTTACGTTCTGGAAGCTCGTGAATGATGTTTAACTTTTATTGCTGGAGCGTCGTCCGGGCCGCATGTGGACCACGACTGGTCATCTGGTCATGTGACCATAACTTAGCCAAAACGACAGCTCCGTGGTTGTCGTGTTAGCGAAGGGAATTCCGAGCGGTCGTCCAGCCTATGCTTTTGGGAAACACCTGCATCGTGTGCCCATGCTTCGGACTAAGTTAGTTATAAACACCTTAACTTGCTTCGTCTGGAATATGGCTTTGGGAAACAGTAGTGCCGTAACTCCTTCACTCAATCTCAGGAAGTAGTTACGGAATATAGCAACAATGCTTTTGGGAAACGCACCCCTGGTTAATCTGGTGGCTTTGCAGCCTGCAAACGCAGCCATTTAAATTGCACACTGTAAATCTCTGTTGGCTGTTCTAATGAAAGATATAACATTTGTGAGGGGGGGATCGACCCTGGTCCTAAGGACTTCAACTGACTGGGCAGAGTTCCCCTACTTTACTCTCTGGTGCCTGTGAGGACAGAGACTCCACTGACAGGAGCACTGCTGATTGGCCACAGACACCTAATGAAATCACTTCTGATTGGGCATTGACACCCTTTGGAGCAGGGAAAATCCACTGGGTTTGTGTTAGCTGGGATTCGAACCTGAGACCTTGTGGTTGTCAACATGACACTCAACCAGTTTCACCACGTGAAGACAAGGCTGTAGGACAGATGATAATAGAGTGGGTAGGCAGCTATCTGGATCCATTGATATTTAAATGTATTTGTGGGTGTCAACTAAGAAGAAGTCCAAGAGCATCTAGCATTTTGATTATACACATTCACACATTCCAATAATCTAACCCATTCTAATGTGATTATCTGATCAAATGTAGCTCATGTATTCAATGCCTTTTGAATTTAAACAATGTACAGTTGCCCATTTTTTTTACATTGACACCACTAGATTCTTGCTATTTACACCTACATGTGTAAAGCTTAGGTAAAGAAGGAGCGCTGTTATGCATCGCTTGATAAAAAAAAGCAGGTCCATATTGCACTGTGATGTCTCTGATGGTAAGTGATGCGGTATAAAGCTGGATTTATACTTCTGCGTCGCGTCGTCGCAGACACCTTTGCCGACGTTTTTGATTTATACTTCCGTGGTCGATTTATACCTCGGCGTCCGCGTAATTGCTACGCGTGGCAGTTCACTGCCACAACGCTAGGGGGTTATTGAGTTTAGAAAGGGTCCTTTGCGTGTATGTTTTCCGGTCGTTGCGTTGCGAGTATTGGCTTCTGGTGCAAGTCAACAGGCTGTAGCTAGCGGTAAGCTACAAGCTGGCCTCATCCACAGTGTCATCTATTGTGTCAGATGTTTGCAAAGCGTTGTGGACAACACTGCAGCCCGAGTTTTTGCCCTGTCCGTCAACTAACCAGTGGGAAACGATAGCCGGAGATTTCTGGAGACTGTGGAACTTCCCAAACTGTGTCGGATGCGTTGATGGGAAGCTTTGTCTGGTTAATAAGCATAGTTATCAGGTCATTACTTTCTATGGTCAACTGTCTTTGTCAGGTGAATGGGTAGTTATAAGGCCATTTATGTAAGTTCAAAAATGCCGGTCTTGTACACACAACGCACTGGAAAGGCGGAGAACTGGAATTGATGT
>JAGFZM010000142.1:150732-165430 GCA_017657215.1 Limnothrissa miodon
TCTCTCTCTCTCTCTCTCTCTCTCTCTCTCTCTCTCAGTCTCTCTCTCTCTCAAACAGCGCTCCTCTGCTTCAAATGATTTGCCCAGCTACTGTTCAGCACTCTCTCTCTCTCTCACGCTCTCTCTCTCTCACCCTCTCTTTCCTGTCTCTAACATACCTTGCTAGTATTTGCATAACAGATAAAACTCTTCCACTCATCAGAAATGACTGGTTGGCAGCTAATCATTTGGCTGCTATTCCTACTGTGACATTCACTGACTTAGGGCTATCACTACCTGCTCACAGCTCACAGCTCTGTTCAATTCAATTTTTCAGCTCAATTTTATTTGCTCAAGCGCATTATCCAAAAGTCATGTCTCGTAGCGCTTCACAGCAAATAGCACCAATGGGCAACTCCACTGCGTGACAGTAGCACAGCAGACAGAGACACTAGCCCCACTATGGGTCTTTTTCGGGGGGGGGGGGGACGGTTTGTTCCGACGATGGCTGACCACTGCTGGAGGTGTTTGGAGGCGCTTGGCTGGCTGGTTAGTCAGCCCCCAGCGCATAGAGGCTCAGTGCTTTGTGCCTCTTGTTCAGTCATGCGACGACCAATCCCTCATCTCTTGTCTCTCAAGGCAACACTTTCTTCCACATCCACTCCATTTACAAAAACGTGCTGCGCGATCTGTGATTTAACATTTCAAAAAGAAATGAGACCCTGGCTACGGAACAGGCTGTGGCAACCAGTGGTCGACTAAAAGGTTCTCCCCTTCTCTAACGTTCTCTCTCTCTTTCTCTGTGACATGAGCAAGTTCTGGTTCTAACACAACAGAGACAATGTCCTAAATGGGCACCACTGAGACAGTGTTACTGTATCTCCAAGCCTAAGTCAGTCTGTCACAGGCTTCGGTCAGACGTTCTCTATACTCCTATACCCAGATCTGTATGGCCTTATTATGGTCACTATGCCTTTATTTCCAGATTCGCTAGGCACACCTTAAGACCTTTTAGCTGTTACGTAAAAAAAAAAAAACTGAAAATCATCCCTTGCAAAAACACACACATTTCAGTCATTTGACAGCCAAAATGACTTATTTTTATACTTACTAATATATCTACAGTGTGAACAGAGCCATTTCACACCTGCCATTTGAACTTAATCTGAAGTCTTAAAATCTTAGGATAGCGTTAAGGTCTTCTACCTTGGGAGAACAGGTCATATTCTGCCTCCACCTCCAACCACACTACAATATATTGCACTGCCTGAGTCTGCCATTGAACAGTAGCCCGTAGCACTCATAAGAACAAAGGTTGTATTAGGACATTTGCCTTGCGTGCCCCGGGTTGGTCGACTGCAATTGTGGACATCTACTTTTTTATTTTAACCCAATTACAGAGCAACTTAGAGCCTCAAGGCGTTTACACTGTATCATCTAGCTTCTCTGAAGCTGCTGTGTTTATGCTGTTTTCCACGCACTTTACAATAAAAACTTACAAAAAAACTTACAATAAAGATGGAAATGCTTACATTGCTTCTGGAAACAGTTTTGCTGGTTATATAAGGATTTAAAGCCATTGCTTTCTATTTTAACATTCCCCACAAGTAGCCTAATGTATGATTGCATACTGCATTTTCTCAAAGTCTCCAGTTAAACATTTATACCCTTGCCATAGAGGACAAGCCAAAGACTCGCTTTTGAAAAATAAAGGACAAGATTCTGAACTCTGTCAGTAATATGATTATGTCAGGCTTCTCCTCACAATCCAATCAGGACTGCCAGATATTCTGAGCTCTGGGTGACATCTTGAAAAGTCATGTGGAACAAAAAAGAGTCAAACAAAAGCCAGTTGTGTAATGTTTTTTTTTTTTTGTCCAAGGAGAAATTTGGTTTAAGGTTAACTGCCTACTGCAGCATCAGCTCAGGAATGTGTTCAGGACTGGATCCTGTATATTCCATCCCAGATATTCAATATATATGAAAACAAATCAAACAAGATCATCCCCTGAAAAATATCTCAGAGCAGCTCTGTTTTAAAATGGATAACAAAATATTTGGCACAGCAGACTATTGCCTATACAAAAATACAGTATGCACCAATGAACAAATGCTGTGTGTTTTAGCAACACACCATCATAAATGTTTACAAATCACACATTCATTGTATTTTCTGTTTTGAGAGCATACTGTACATACATTGGCCCAATGAACAAACCGTCAGATGAAGAGTTCCTGACAACTATCTGTTTGTAGCATCTGACCGTAACAATAGCCTGACACCACCACCACACGTTCACCCTCACCTCACATAACCCCTATCTTTCCCTTGCATGTGTAGACACCCTGCACTGCCTCATCACACCCTCTGATCTGGCCAATCATAGTGTACTTCCCCATACAATGCTAATCCCTAGGTGGGCTAAAAAGAAATAGGGCCACATCCGTTTGCAAAACTCACCTCACATTTTTTATGATTTTATGATTCAATCCTGATTTCATGATTCAAATGCACCATGAAACCAAACATGTGACAGATAGTCTGTTAGTGTAGACAGTCATTGCACTCTGTTAGATAACTGGTTTTGACAATAGAAAACGTTCGACTCTAGTCAACACTAGTCCCAATACTCCCAGGCTTTCCAAGCTATTTTAAAAAACAATTCAAATCCACTTCTTCTGGTTGGGCCGACACAGACAAAAAAATGCCCACAAGATTGCACCTCTTAGAGCCAAGGTCCCAGCTCTCAGTGGAGTGCTGTAGGCAGGCGGCTCAGTTCGGCTGTGTGAGAATGAGCCGAGAGCAGATAGTTCCTCCTGGCTGCTGGGAGGACGGGAGCACACTGCGCAGTCTGGGTTACAATAATCAGAGTCTGCACTGGGCTCTGTGCCGCCCCCGGGCCGGGCCCTGATCTTAAACGGCTGTGACGGCGATGGAAAAGCAAACAGATCAACGCTACGCTGGCCCTTCTACAGCTGTCTGCTGTTAAGTAATGGCTTGTGCTGATCGTGTCCTGCTAGCACAATTACCCAGCGCTCTGGAGACCAAGGCCGGGGCCGTCACGTGCCTGGGATAATGATTCTAGGCAAATTGATGACACTGGTGGCCTCTTTTGCACCAGCCAAATTAACCCTGTGCTTCGGCACAAGTTTGGGGGCTAGCAAGGTTAGAGCGTGAAAAAACTCAGATTGTTGATTAACATCAAATTAGAAAAATAATTTACATCATAAATGCTTGGCTAAATTCGACTGGATTTCACTGTTAGTGAAAACAACTGCTCAAATTGAAATGAGCTTGAAATGATACAAATGAAAATATGTCATTCCTTCAAAGTAAGGTAAATGGAAATTGATGTTTTTCTAAAATCATAAATAAAGTTCTGAGCCAGTTACAGTGAGGCATGTCATTGGTACCTTCATGAACGGCCCGTAGCTATAAACAATCTACAACGCATTTATAAAGCATACAGAGACTATTGGAAAGCAACAGGCAGAGAACACATAACACAAGCACACATGCAGGCACTATATTTTCAAAAAGAATGAATTAGCATTTCAAAGTCATGTGCAGCAATATATCAATATGTTTTTTGAATGTGAAAAGCACAGTTAAATACAGTATATGCATTTCAATTTGCCAATGATTGCATGTTCTGTGGCCATAGTAACTCATACCCATGGTAGAGAAGGTCTTTGATGTTTATCTCTACTGTAACTAAAATCTCCTGAGGAACCACCTGAGGATCAATGGAAATGAACCTCACGACAAACTAAGGATTACTGCTGGTAGGAGCATCTTGTCATAAAGCTTTAAATATGACTTCACACTGACTCCTGACTTTAACTTCTGAAGCCAAACTTGTATTTATTTCTCTGTGACTACAGTGAAAGAAACAAAAGGCCTGGAACATAGAGGCTTAGTTGTAACCCTGGTCAAATCTATCAAAGAACTAATTAGCCAATTAATCAAATAACTCCACATGCTAGGTCCTCAGTGGAATCAGACCGTTATGAAAAAAGCATATCTGTTCGGTTATATATCTTACAGAGCCCACTGTCTGTGTTTTGTTTCTTGTTTGGTACAAAAGGCATAAAAAGATAGACTCATAATTGGCAAATAATGCACATGGCTTCCCAGTCTGTTCGTCGCTGAAGATTTCTTACATCGATTTTCATTCATTAAGATTAATTGGCTTCTTTAATTGCCTAATTTCACGGAGCAATGGCAATAATCAGAAACAAATGAAGGACAGACGGGATTTTGTTTACTTAGTCTTTATTATGAAGTGCGACAAAATGCCTGGTGTGTGCTTACATCATTCGAATACTGCCTCATTCAACATTTTATTCAGAAATATAGCGAAATAAGGTCGTTTGTTCAATAACAGCTGTAAAAAGGTTCCAAATGAGTTATTTACAACGGCCTCTTGCAATTTAATGAGGGTATGCTTCAGCTGAGTTACAAAATCAGAGGTCAAGCTAATACACGTCATCTCTACCTGAATCTATAGGTATTGTGCTACTTTCAAAAGTTAAAGACTCTAAAAGGAAGTGCTTGAGAGACAAATCTGTCGAACGTCCGCGGGGGGCCAAAACAAATAGCATAACTTGTGCATTGAGGGTTTCAACACTGTGCTGTAACATGGCAGAGGATAGCTTACCCTGGCTACCCAGCGCGCCAACGCTTTGCCTCGTAGACGTTCTGCAGATTTGGGGAAGAATTCTGAATTGCCAGGAGCTGAACCTCCGCACTTCAAGCCTACGTCCTATACAACTACATTTTAAATAAGAGGCAGGCAGTGCATAACAGGATAGCAAAGGAAGATCATTTCATTGTTCACTGTTTGAGACTAACTCTACATTGGCATTTTCCCTGATGTCTTTTTTGTGTGATTATTATGAGTAGGCTATTTGATTAAAACATACCTGATTTAGAAAACTGCTATAGGTAATACTTCATTACTTTCAAAAATACCATGCATTAAGGATTATTGCTTTATATACCCTCTTGATACCCAAGAAATATTGCCCACTGATACTATCTAAATTTTGGCAAAATCATAAGCTTCAAGGTATTGGCATAGAATTCATTATTTTTTGCATGCAATTTTTCAAAAACAAAAGAGACTTGTTAAGAAAATATTTTCTCAATGATTAAATGCTTTGGCATGTTATTAATGTTGGCAAGGACACAAAATAAAGTGCAAAAGAGAGCTACTAACCAAAATGAGGAAGAAGTGATAAATAAATTGCAATAAATAAATAAACAAATAAATAAATAAATAAATAATAGGCCTACAGTTACCTCAATGGCGAACAGTGGTCACTTGAAGATGTAGGCTACATACTATCCAACAATGAAAGAAAATGTTACAAAGGTCACTAAAATCCTCATTGGGTGGTTGATGGTTTGAAATTGTGATTCAAGCACAAGGAGCCTATGAAGACGTCAGCGGTGTTCATGTCTTTAAGTGCATGCGAATTTTATTCCAAGGTTCAATTTGCGGAAAATAGAGAAAATTGTGCTATTACTGAGTTCCATTGTGGCTGATGGAGAGGTTAAATAGGGAGGGTCCCCCCAAAGTCACTGTGGGACAAAAGTCTGCTGTCAGCTCTGAAGACGTCATGCTTCGAGTGAGCTCAGTGGCGAGAATGCGCCCTTAAAGCAGGCCGACTCGTAGTGCTTGTTAAGGTATGACTTAAGCGCGAAAGTCTTGTTGCATCGTTTGCATTTGAAATGCTTAAACGCTGAATGAGTCTGCATGTGCGCCCGGAGGTTGGAGCGATCTGCGAACGCTTTTCCGCAGTGTGCACATCCAAAGGGCTTCTCGCCCGTGTGAGACCTCATGTGGCCTTGCAGGAGCCAAGGCCTGCTGAACGCTTTGCCACAGATGTCGCACTTGTGCTTTAGGTCATGGGTAAGCAGGTGCATGGCCATCGCGGGCATAGACACATACACTTTACCACAGGTTGGGCACTTCTTGGCCAACTTGCTGTCAAGACTCCTGTGAGTCTGTTTATGTCGACTCAGGTTGGAAGACGTTGCGTATGTTTTTCCACACTCGTTGCATGTATGTCGCTGGATGGCCCGAGGACTGCTGATTACTTTCCGCCGTGATCTCCCGTCAGTTATGTAGAAGGCATCCACTGTGTATCCCTCGCTGACCGCGTTGTCTCCGTTAATGTATCCGGAGCTGATTTCTGACTGCGGGCTGTCGGCCTGGTCCGAGTCAGGGGCACCATAATCACTGTGGATTCCATCATAGATGGGCTCCGGTGAGGGCACTTTGATGGCACCATCGCTCTCTCCGTCATAAACAGACGGGCTGATGTATTCGCTAATGTATCCTACAGTAGAAAGAACAAGAGGGTTAGCCCTTTAAATTATTCATGTTAGAGGAAACTCGCCTGAGAACAGGAACACGCAACAAGCTTCGTACCTGACTGACCGTTGCACAGTGCGGACTACAAAGTAGTTTGTCTATAGCAATCCATTTAATGAGTCCAATAAAGTTTTGTTACTTATTATATGAAATAATCATTCATATAATTAAAAAAACGGAATAGGAAGAGGAGAGAATTAAATTGCAAAATCACTGCTATTCTGAAGTTAACATAAATTTTAATTCTGCGTCATTTTATGACCCGTTTCTTTATAGTTCAGTAAGGAAAACAAAACGGCACCAAGATTTTTGTAGCTGATTTTGTAGCTGTGGCTCAGCTGTAGAAGTCAGCTGACACACGGACAAAAACATCTAATTTGTTTGTGCTGAAAAAGAAAACGAAACCCAACCAGTAGCCACTAATGCAAAATTGTCAGTAATACGGAAGTTTACATAACAAACATTTCCTTCGATGTACGCATCTGTTGCATGTGATATATGATATGGGCTATTCTTTAGTGCGTGTGTAAGTTATCAGTATTTAATCATGAGAACAACAACTGCTAGCATGCACGAGTGATAACTGTACGTAGGTACAGGACAACTCGTTATATCTCGGAATATGGGGAACATGTGCAAGTGTGGCAGAGAGGAGCGTTTCAACAGTTTAGCTACAATCATTTACCTTTTTCGTGAATCCGGAGGCTTAAATCAGTCCTGGACCTGCTGTAAGAGCTCTCGAGGTCCGTGGATGAAAAATCATCAAGCTTCACCTTTTTCACCAGGAAAGACCTTGGCATCTTTAGAGAGCAGCACAGAAACAAACGTCCGACACTAAGCCCTGTCTTCATTCAACGCGGGGTCCACAGAAGTCTCAAGGAAGAACAGACTGAAAAGGCGGAGCGGAGGAGCAAATTCGGACACCTGCGCGGTGCAAAAAGCAAACCGCTTGCTATCGGCGTGGTTCTGCAACACCGGGTTTCGCACGGGGGAAGAAATGCAACTTCAGCACTGGATAGCTCCCGCTCAGCGGAGCGGTTTTTTAGTTCAGACAGAACAGCTTCCCGCAGCGAGAGTTCCTTCCTCCTTGACTCCAGCGCGCAACAGAATGCATAAGTCGTTGTGGCAGCAAAAATAAAATCCCCACCACCACCAAAAGGCGGACACTTTAAGCATGAACGCGTTTCACATCTAGTCTCCCCCCTCCCTCTCGTCAACGCAGGATAACCCGTTGTCTCCCCCTCCGATTCGTACTGCCTCTTGCTTCAAGGTCTCGTGTGTTTGGAGAGGCTGTTGATCAGTCGTTGGGATTTATATGCGTCGCGATCAGGTGGTAGATGGAAATGGAAGTGCTTAATTTAATCCTTGAGAAATCTCCGGGGAATAACATTGGGCAAAAATGATTTATTAATGCTGTTACTCGTCTCCCGTCTCATTTTCCTCTGTGTCGGGAGCAAGCCGCCATGTTCTTTAGAGATAAGAATGGAATTTATTGTTACACAGTCGTTCCCTGGCATCTGTAACAGTTTCTCGTTTCAGGCAATTTACACTCATTTCTTTTATGATAGAGCTCATCTCCTTACTCAAGTCGGCTTGGTTCGAGGCGACAGATATATAGGCAACAGCTTGTTTTTGTCATCTTTTATCATTAACATTTTGTCACCTGTTATGAATTGATGTGATTGACGTGAAAGTGGTTTCACTACAAACTTCATTAGCTGCCCATCCATCTCTACCAAAAGATAAAGGTTTCCGATTCTGGTTAAATTTTGACACGACCAAGGTTACATAATCCAAATTTTGAAATGACTAAGTGTACTTTACCTCCTGCGGACTTATGGTCTTTGTGAGAGGTCGTACGTCTCTGAGTTAACAATGCTGGTGCCTGCATTAGGCTAGGCTACTAATGTACAGTACTACCGCTATGAACCAGCAGCATCTCAATTGTGTCAACAACTTAACTGTTTACTCAGCCTCATTTATAACTTCATCTGTTTTTGTGTTCTCGAGATTCGCTGTATTTTTAAATACACAATTTTTATTTCCGCCATTTCTTTCTCATCTTTTTCTTTCCTTCGTGGAGGTTCAAAAATAAATTTATGATGAAATTATATGATAATTTTTTATGAACAGAACATAAGCCAAGTTGCCTGCGTGTTTGTTTATGACTCTCTTCAGCATAATTATCTTTGGGACCCTTAACAGCGCAGCCAGCAAGAGCACCATCTGTCTCTTTGTGACTAATGGTTGTCAAGTTTTCTACTTTACGATACTACACACCTGAAAGAGCGTTATTGGTTGCTCTATTGGCTTCTTCTTTGTGAGATGAATCTCAAAGTGCCTCCTTGTAATTTAGTAACAGATTTTGTGGAAAGGGTGCCTTTCAAATTGGCCGCCAGCTTTAGCCTATAGTATTGATACATGCTATTATAAGTTGTTGCATGTGTATTGGGCATATTTGTCAAGGAGAGTGAACATCTCTTTGACCTTAGTTGCAAGAATTGCAAGTATACTTGGGTCTGTCCTTTTGCTAATGGCATATTGTATATGGTTTGTTTATGGAAGAGCAATGTACAGAATACATTCAGAAGTAAAATAAAGCCAGTCTAAGGAACCTGAAAGACTGGGCTAGTTTTTAGTGAGAAGAGTCTAGTGTACCCAGTGCACTGCAGCACAAGACGCTGCCCCACAGAGCTGGGCTTTAAAGTTCAGCAAGCACTGTAGCATCTTGACTCAAGGATTAAATGCCACCCTCAATCAGACTTTTTTTTTCAAGGTATTTTTGGGGCTTTTGTCTTTAATCAGATATGACAATAGAGAGGATGACAGGAAACAAGTAGTAGAATCGGGGATATTACCTCAGGTTGGACTCAAACCTGGGTTCCCGGATTCATGGTATGGCACCTTAGCCATATTTTTAAAGAGGCACTCAGTAAGTTTATGCGACCATTTTTGTGGTCATAAAATTGCTTAGAAATCGTTTTTTCTGTTAGACAGGTCTGTTGTGTAGCAAACGGCGATTGAGCGCACCGCTGTACAGCCCTGTATAGTGAATACGGAACTTGCAACTTCTGAGGGAGTGTACACTACAGCAATACAGCTAACTGTACAGAGCTCCCCCTACAGGTTTGTGGCATTTAATGCAGGGTTAAACAAACAGACTTACTGAGTGCCTTTTTAACACCTGTATGTACAGTATCTCATTAATGCAACCAGCACTGAGCTACTGGGAACTGAATTGAGTTGAATATGGAAGCTGACGTTGTTGTTCTAACAGCAATGCAGATGAGCAACATGAGAAAAAAAAGCCAAGACTTCCAGCACATTCTCCCTTGACTAAACAGACGAAAACAAATCAAGCATTACTCCTCCTAATGGGAGTGAGTTTGATATGATCTTAATGTCATCCTCTGTATAGGTTCTTTCCAGGGCATTAGCTCTCCAGCTTCTAATCTCACTAACCATCCCTCATCGCAGTAACGTAAGGGTTGGGGCTCAGCTGGGTTGGGGGAGCCCTACGAAAGGCTTCTCGGAGCGCCATCCTCCCAAATCTCATTAGGATATCACACAGTCAAGCCAAGGCTGCAATTGAAAACGATAGTGATTAAAAACAGCACTAGCTAAGTCGCAGTACCTACACTCCTGTGTGTCAGCTAGGAAAATAACCCCTTACTGAAGGCCCTTGGAGTTTAATAGTTAAAGGGATTATCTGGAGTGAATCAACCCGTAGCTCTGTTGACTGAGGCTGTTGAATGGTGTCTATAGGGATCAGAATGACAGCAGTAGGTACAACGTAGACCGAATTAACGAACTGGCCGCTAACGCTAAGCATATTGGGCATATGAAAACGAAACGGACATGCCCTAATCAGTTAGCGCTGGCTGCCGTTTCGTTACTCGGTCTACCGTGCATGAAAATCTGTCGGTCTTATACCTATCGATAGCACATAGCAATATGAATCAACAGAGCTACGTGTTGTTTCACTCCAGATAATTCCTTTAAGATCCCAAACACAATACCTTGCTTGGCTGCTCTTGAACTGTGTGATACATCGGTAATTGTTTATACAGCCAGTTCGGCTGGCGCTTCTTCCATGGTCAATCTCTGGTGATTGTCAGGGGGGGCAGTCATGCAAGGCAAAGCAGTTGGGAAAGGCAAATGATCGGGGTAATGAAGGTCTTGCCCACAGGTTCGAAGGAAGAGTCTCATAATCTTAGAAAAGGTGACTCTTAAATCTTAAGTCTGCCATCAGTGTAATGCAAAAGAAAAATGATACAGAGCTTGGTTCTCTTACAGAGTGTTCACATTAGAAAGGATTCACTTATTATTATCATAGGTTTAGAAAACATTACGTCACAGGACTCACAGGTCAAAAATGAATGCGGTGGCCCATCTTGACCTGTAAATAGAAGCTCTCTCTATTACGCACACTCACTGATCCCTTGAATGCTCCCATAAAGATGAAGGTGATGTGACATTTGACAGTGACTAATGTATTGGAGCAGGAGATGACATGCTCCTGCTCTCCAAAACACACTGAGGGGGTTGCTGAAGTGACAGTTTCTTTGGATGTCTCCTGCATTCTGTGGCAAGCGACTCACGTCCTGTAGAGTCTATAATGCAGAGCCCCAGTCCCGAGCCTCTCCACTCTTCCAGTGAGCAACAGAAGGCCTCCACACAGAGACACTGCTGGCTATTGTCCCTCTGCCTGCATGCTGTTGTCCCGCCTCGGAACACACACACACACACACACACACACACACACAGATACACACAGACAGACACACACACACAGATACACACACACACACACATACACACACAGACACACACGCACGCACACACACACACACACACACACACACACAGGAGTGCTGCCACAGGGGAGAAAAGTTCCCTCTCCTGGCATTTTTGCTAGGTCTGATGACTCCTGATGAAACTTTACACTAACGCATTCACAAGAATCCACTAAAAAGGTGAGTGGCAGGATCCGGCTCGGCTGCAAAATGCATGAACGCAGTGACAGAGTAGGTAACAGTTTGCACTGAGGACGGGTGACTTTCCTACATAGGCAGTACAGCACAATCTCCTTGACTTTCTTTAAGGGCTGTTGCATTGATTGCAGAAACGTGAGAGGCGAGGATGTATGGAACGGACAGAGTGAACGATCATCCAAACGAGTGAGTGGTGAGAACCCCCCCCCCCCCCCCCCCCCCCCCCCCCCATCACGAGGGCCTGCTGCCATCTGCTCATCTCCTGATGTCTTCACGCTGAACTAGAAACAGCCATCTCCGTCCACTCTGAGGTAATTGCCTGAATCAGGGAAATTGCATTTATATGGGCACTTGACAAGCCCTTTGTGCAAGTGTAACATATGACCTGTCCAAAAATACACTCTCAGGAGGGGGGAAAGGGAGAGAGAGATGAGATATCATTTCCTTCTGCAGACCCTCAAACAAAGGGAGTGTCATATTCCATCAGAAAATACATATCTCTCAGGTGTACACTGCAGGGAAGCCAGGAAAAGAAAGAGGGAACAGAAGAGAAAAAGGATGGGAGAGAGAGGGGGATGAAGGAGAAAATGGAGAGAAAGAGAGTGTGTGTGTGTGAGAGAGAGAGAGCTATTTTCTTGTGCTCAGTGATAACATTATTATCCATTTTGTTTCTCATACCCCTTTATTTGTCTCTGGAGTGGGCCATGGGAGGCTTGCTCAGCCAACCACCACACACACACAGACTTGCACACTCGCACAGGTACACAGATGCTGGCCAAAAATCTCTCTAGCAAACACGCAGAAAAACGCATGCAAGTCTCCATGCACACACACACGCACACACACACACACACACACACACTTTACCCCCTACCTGCTTGCCAGCTTGCCTCTTCCCCCCTCCCACCCCCTTTTCCACAGACAGAACAGCAAGAGAAGTGAACACTAATGTACACAATATTCCTCCAATATTTCACGCTGGCGAATAGATTGGGGGAAGTGTGCTCCTCTTCGCCGTCACACGGCGTCCCACCAAATAAAGATAAGAAGCGCTGAGGGGAGATAAACCTGCGGCACTCTGGGAAACAGGCAGCGTGCCTGCCTTTCCCCTTCTCTCTCTTCCCCAAATCAAAGAGAACAAGCTAGCCAGCCGAGCTCCCGACAAGGCGCAGGAAGGAGACAATATGGAAAATAGAAATATGGAATATATGTATTTTAAATGAGATTTCTAATTAAAGACGCTGGCGATGTTTGGAGATAGGGGCGACGGCTGCGGACGGCCCCGGCATTGTGCAAAAGGAGTGATAAGCTGCGAGGGGCCCCAACCTCCACCCCAGGAACAGGTGTGCAGATGCACAGAGCGCTGATTCCAGAAAAGGAACAGGGGCCCCATGCTTGGCTCTTGTCCAGCCCCCTGGGCCTGTTCCACAGTCAGTTGCCTGTTATCTGGAGGCTGTGCTGTGCTGGGTTTGGGCTGGACTGGGATCAGGGCACCTGCCCCAAGCGCTCCCAGGCTTCTGCCCCTGACCTTGCCATCTAACCCTGGCTTGTTTGATCATGGGCTTGAGGGTGGGGGTTGTGGGTGTTGTGTTGTGTGTTGTAGGGAGATGGAGGGGTAGGGGGGGGCTGCTGCTGGTGAAAGTCACCTATCTCCCCATCGTCTGGGGCCCCAACTCGACTCAGCTCAGAGGACGAGGGGGGCTAGCATTAATCTCCCCCGCGGCTAGCGCTCCCCGGGGACCTGGCAGGCAGCCTGGGACTCGACGGACCCCCTTTATCGCACCCCGACAGTCAGCCAGCCAAATGAGATGCGAGTTAAGGAGGCTGAAACGGGGACAAAAGCCACATTATGCAAATGTTGTTTGATTGTGGTCCATTTTTATCCGTCCCACTCTGTCGTCCTTTTCCCCCCCCCCCCCCCCCCCTCTCTCTCTCTCTCTCTCTCTCAATCCCCTCCTCCCTCCCTCTCTCCCTCTCCCCCTCTCTCATTCTGCCTCTTCTCACACACACATTGTCCCTGAATCCCTGAGACATGATAAAAAAAGGCACTGGGCAGCAAAGCTGTGTGCCACATGTTTGCCGTCTGCTTCTCGCTGAGTGCGAGACGGTCGACTCCCTCTGATCGTCCGCACAGAGATCTCGCTTCCGCACTCGGGCTTATTTCACAGCGAAAACATACCCAGCTCAAGCAGTCAGACAGCAGTTTCACACACGCTACGGGTAACTTAACCGCCCAAATTTGAATCCGAACCTGCCCAGACCCTGCCATAAACGGCACAGCACTGGAGGATGAATCCCATTAAGGACAAGGGAGCTGACAGTAGGCCTGTGCCTGAGCTAGAATAATAAAGCTAGATGGCCTCTCTCAGGCCCCTAGAGTGCAGCTCCACTCCACTGGTGCCTGATGTGACAGATGAACACTATAAAGCCTACATGATAAACAACTTGGGTTTTTTTTTATGATTGATTACGGCCAAACCGGCTGACTTGAAGAAAGCCGTCTTGAGAGTCAGGGGATAGTTCAGCATATGCACAAATAGACAGGTTTAGGAGGTATACATGTAGCCTACGTATACATGTATGTAGGATAAGGTACTGTATACACGTACCAGCTTTTTAAAAAATTCCCATCTACATTACTGCTGACCCCAGATCAGGCAGAGGACATAAAATTTTAATCAGACTAGTGAGCATGGTGACCCCAACAAGTCCTAGAGCCGAAAGGTTATGGCTGAAAGTCTCAACGAAACATAAAACTCACCAAGGCCATAAATCCCTTCATAAAAGTCAAACCATTGGGCACCAAGAAAATAAATGGAGTTGAATTGGAAATGAATGAAACCCAGACAGGATGTGTATGGCCCATTCCTGTCACTGGAGAACTTTTAAGGCTTCACATTCACCTCGATGGCACCGATACAGGAAGACCAATCACACACACACACACATACACACACTCCACCAATCACACCACACAAACACTCTCACTCTCTATGTCCCGCACGCGCACCCACAAACACACACACACACACACACACACACACACACAGATCCGGTATCTTCACATAAATACACACTCTCTCTCTGACACACGCAATCTCATTCATACACACTGGAACACACACCGCATCCGCTCATTTCTCTCTCTCTCTCTTTATCTCTCTCTCAAATACTGCACACACACACACATACACACATACACACACACACACACACACAAACACAGACATACACACATGCAAACCCAGAATCCTTACACACACACACACACACACACACTCCACCAATCACACCACACAAACACTTTCACTCTCTATATCCCGCATGTGCACCCCCCCCCCC
>JAGFZM010000142.1:196778-208367 GCA_017657215.1 Limnothrissa miodon
ACAGGAGAGAGGGAAAACACAGGCGCTTACTGATGATCTAACACAGACAGGAGAGAGGGAAAACACAGGCGCTTACTGATGATCTAACACAGACAGGAGAGAGGGAAAGGTGCTTACTGATACATCCAAACCTTCCTTACAACGATTGAACGCTTATGTGATCTGTGAACCATCACAGTGTTGTGCCCTTGTGAACTGTGATTCATTACAGTGTTGCCCTCATGTGAACTGTGATCTCGGCAGCCATCTTGAGTTGGAGGGTGGGTCTCACCTTGGTGAGCTCGGAGCAGGTTTTATAAAGAACCGAGTGGTCAGGATTGTCCAGCTGCTCCCGCAGGTTCGGAAGGCTCTCCACAGACTCGTCCCGATAATCCAGGGCGAAGCCTGCCGTGTGGGAAAACATAGGACATATAAACACACTCACACATTTTTCATCACAGCAGGAGACCTCTAATCTTGGAGAGGTGCTCACTGCAACACTGAACAGGAATCTTCTGAGACCATGGTGACAGATGGTAAGATGGTAATGGCCTTCTTGAGGAAGATGCCTCTTTCAGTTTCACAAAAGAATCTCAGAGCTTGAACTGTAATCACCAGGATAACAATACGCTTTTTTTTTAATGGACAGCTACACAACGTTACTCTTCCATGTTAAGTGTGGCAAGCCTTACCCTCATAGCGTAGCTGGATGTGCAGCAGGGTGTAGATGCAGTCCATGGCCGCTCGGCGCACCAGAGGGACGGGGTCCGTGCAGCGGGGGGCCAGCCGACCTAGCAGGGCACCCAGGTTGTGGAACGTCACCATGTTCTATAGTAGAACACACAAGATTATACAAAAAAAGTAGGCCACAGATACTTAAAAATGCATTGTCTGTTAAGATTGTCATTCATCCAAGTCCTGGTAGTCTTAGTGTTCAGTCAAAGGCAAATGGACTTTTTTTGAGCTTGAAGACGTTTCGCTTCCATCCAGAAAGCTTAATGAGTCCTAGACTGGAGATGGAAATAACTGGAGTTATATCTCTACGATTCAAAGTGAAATGTCTTCAAGCTCAAAAAGAAGTCCAGTTGCCTGTAACTGAACACTATCCCTTGCTGTTATTGTACACAGCTTGATGACTACATCTGTCATGTACCCCAATTTATAGGGGAAGGCACTGACATAACATTAAACATGCTGTAGGATAGATTATGCTAGTAAGGCTGGAGAAACTCTAAGTCTTCTTTGTCTTACCTTCACATTCAGACTGTCCAAGTAGAATTGCAAGACCTCCAGTGTAGTCAGGATCGCCCTCTCTCGCTCATGGTTTAGTCCAGAAGTCAACCAACCCTCTATATGCTGAACATACCAACACACAGCCACAGGGGTGGAGCAGAGATGTCAAACACCAGGAGAAGCTCTGGAGGGCAGTTAACTAGTAATGTAGAGTACAGACAGAAGAGCACTCTAAACCTTAAAGATGCTCTGAAGCCCGTCCGGAGTCAGGTCACGTGCCAACACGCTCCGCAACAGGTCGCTCAGAGCCTTGAACGTCTCGGCGTACAAGACCTGCGAGAAAAATTCAGATGTTGTACCGAGCAGCGCCAGTGGAAAAGCCTGTTACATGGTCTACTTTCCCAGCTGCCCATAAAAAGAGTTTGTTCTGATCCAGCGTCAACAGAATCAACATTTTATCTTCCCTCTGCACTTGAGTCTGTTCACAGCCAAGGATTAATCATGCTCGTGGAAGTGGCTGCGGCCGGCTGGGCGGCCATGCGTCTGCTGAGCTTGGCAAGGCAAGGCAATGTTATTTATATAGCGCATTTTATACACAAAGACATTTCAATGTGCTGTACAAAATAAAGCAAAGTTCAGTAAAGGTAAAAAAAAATGAATAAAAAAATTAAGTTAAATTAATAAGGGACAGATTACTGTATGAAAAGAATGATAAATGAATCATTAGGAGAAAGCATGAGCTGAGAAAGCTGAGAAAAGTTTGGTCTTAAGTTTGGATTTGTTAAGCCAGAAGGAGAGAGAGAGGACGAGAAAAAGAGAGGATGAGAAGAGGGGACGAGAGGAAGAGAGAAGATAAGCTAATCCCTGGAGTAGGGGGGAATGCTATGGTTATCCCGAGTCAAGACCTAATTAATTCCATGGACTAATCACCATCTAAGAGACTGAAAATTTGCCCTACATGACCCTAGGCAGTTGGGTTAGCCCCTTGAGCCGTGGAACTGCCATTACGTGATGAAAAATGATAGGGAGTTTTTCCTTGTCCCCGTTGCTGATTGGTGCTCTTTGCTGTGAACACTTCAATATGGGACATGGATTTTTGTGTAATGTGCTGTACAAATAAAATCAAATTTAATGGAAATCCCTTGAACAAGCGGTCACTCACCTCTCTCTGCTGAGGGTCCAGAACCTCGTCGTCTTTGCCTTTGTCCGGCGTGTCCGTGGGAGGCAGGCAGTACACGCTGCTCAGACAGCACTTCAGCATCTCAAAGTTTTCATTCTCGCTCAACGCAGGGTCCAGGTTACTGACACGTCCGTCAAGGAGCGACCAGGTAGCAAAGAACGTTATATATAAAACAGCATTGCTTTAAGACACGCTCAGTAAGTCTGTTTTTAACCCTGCATTAAACGTCCCAAAGCTGCAGGGGGAGCTCTGTACAGCTAGCTGTATTGCTAGTGGAGCACTCTCTCACACCTTGTATGTTCCGTATTCACTATACAGGGCTGTAGAGCGGCGCGCTCAATCGCTGTTTGCAACACAACAGGCCAGTCTAATACCAAAAACAATTTCTAAGCTGGTTTTATGACCAGGAAAATGGTTGCACAACCTTACAGAGAGCTTCTTTAAGATAGGAACACAACATTCTGGAGTTTACCAGTGCACTACCAAACATTACACAGCACAGCACACAGGTCAAACATGGCATTATCACAGTCCAGTCACGCCAAGCAAGAGTGTTACAAGGACGATACAAGGGCGTCACAAGGGCGTTAAAGGATACACCAGGTTGGCACAGGTGGTCATGACGAGGTGACGCACTGGGGTGCGCATGACTTCAGTGGACTCTGCTTTTATGAAGTCCTGAAATAAAAAAGTTCAAAGTTTAAAGTTCAAAGAGTTTAGTTGTCACATACATTGAGTTACTAATGTAAAAGATGAAGTGAAATTGCATAAATGCAGATGCTAACTGATTGCAACACTGTGGTTGGGGAACAGCATGCAGGGGGAGTGCGACTTGGTGACACTGACCATCATTACCCCCATTAGCTCCTGCTTGCGTGTGAACAGGTAGCTCTGCCGACGCACACACGCACTGATGGCCTTCGCGATGAGACCCACGCTCTGGATCAAACTCATCTTCATGGTCATGTCCTGCACAGAAGAGGTGGACCACACACACCACACAAACACATAAACACACAAACATAGACTAAGTCTCTGGAAGTGTCAAAGAATATCAACAGAAAAAAAGAAGTGTATAGTTTAGAAGTGAGTGAATTGTTGGCTTGTGCGAGTTGCATTTAAAGCTCAACTAACTACCATCACACATTCCACACAAGTTACAAGATGCCCATTGACCCGTACACACCTTCAATGAGTTTATTTTAAAACACACAGTGCATATAAACAGTTTAGAAAAAGGGAATCACAATCTGCATGGCCAGTTGTGATTGGGTGAGAGGCAGGCCAAGAGGAAGTTGAGAAGATCCCTGCAATCAAGAGGGAACTGACACAGCGCCAAGTGTAATTGCATGGATCAGATATGACTATATCGGAAACTCAAAACGGAGAGAAAAGACCATGAAGTCAGAGACATCCCAGCAGCGTGATTAGAGAGGAGGGAGAAGTAGACGATTGCATTAGTGTCAGACTCATTAGAGAAGAAGTAGACGATTGCGTTAGTGTCAGACTCATTACAGAAGAAGTAGACGATTGCCTTAGTAGTGTGATTAGAGTGGAGGATGGAGTAGAAGATTGCGTTAGTGGGCGGGAGCTGAACTTTCTCAACCTCTTGAAGATAACATACATTTATTTATATGTGAGTGTGTATCTGTTATATGTGAGTGTGTATCTGTGTGTGTATGTATGTATGTATGTATGTATATATGTATGTATGTTTGCATGTATATATGTGTATACACACACACACACACACACACACACACTCTGGCAGACAACAATGAGTTTGTCTGGAACACTGACTGCCCGTGGATGCGGCCCAAACCAGCAGCTTAACAGCTCATCAACAAGTGCTCTCGCTCCACAACACCACTTTTCACCGGCTAATGACGCTCAAATGGAGCCACAGCCAATTAGCAGCCGACCAAATCAGCCCTCGAGTTTGCATGGAGGTTGAGAGAATCTGCTACCCTGCAGGAGGCACAGAGGCAGTGAGTGAGCGGCGTTAGCGGGAAACTGAGGAAGAGACAGATGAAGAGGAGGAGAAGGAAGAGAAAGCGGGCGGCTCCTCGCGGGCGATTCCTCACACGGTACCTTGGTCTCTACTTTAATCCCCAGAACCTGCATAACAAAACATTAAAGAGGGAGTTTAAGGCGCTGTTGAACACGTAGTGCGTTAAAATGTTCATCTTTCTCCACCTGAAGACATTGGCCAAAGTTGTTAATATCAGAATTAGCTGTTGTTAGTAAGGCAGAGACACAAGAACTGAGACATTATAATTCACAAGTCTAATTCACTATTAAATAGGAGTTTCTGTAGGTTTAACATATTTAAGTCGTTTGACAGCTCAGTGTTACTATTGTACTTGAACACATTCATTAACTGTATGGCAACTTAAACATATTTCAAAAGTGCATTTGTCGATTCACATGACAATGGCATAATTTTAAATGACAGGATACGATTACCATGATGTTATATAAAAAATATAAAAAAAATAAAAAAATTAAAAATTAAAAAATTAAAGGATACCCTTTTGAAGGATCCCAATTATCCTTTTTGAGAAGGGGTCTGAAGCACGTCTGCTGTTTAAAGTTCTTAAGAAATTAATTTTAAAAAGCTATTTTTCCAGTTCGGATGTAGCAGAACTAAGATTTTATAGTGTTAGGGGTGTGGACCACAGTAGTAGAGAATTCTGAAAATCAAAATGCCTGCATTCGTGTTGTTATTTTCAGTCTATTTTGACTGTACATTGAACAAGGATGCAAACTTATCACATAAAAATGCATGGCCATTTATTATACAAAAAAAAACAAACAAAAGAAAGGAAACAGCAGCCTGATAAATCATGTGACACGCTGCTTTGTCCGGCTCTAATTGGCCATTCAGGCATGTTCAAAACTATAAGACACAAACATCTGGACACCTAAATAGTCAAAGCTATCTGGCTAAAGCCATTAATGCACCAATGCATCAAACAATTAATCTACTAACTGCTATTAGCGCAGTTAGCAACTTCACAATTAGCTACATCCCATCCCCATAGCTGTCCCATCACCCTTGATTCATACTTGTGTGAAAGTGAGAAGCTCTGAGCAGATGTGCGGACACAGTCGTCAATCTGAGCCGAGCCCTGCAATAACTTCAGCTCTAGAGCCCACTGCCAGGACCATGAACGTAACAATGAAAACCACAGCCAGACATTTTCCATGACCACAAGCACACACATACACACACAAATACCATACACACACACGCGCAAATACACACACACACACACACACACACACACAGGTTAAGGAAATGAGACCAGAACGTGTCAGTCATCAAAAGTTCATCTTCAAAAATGGAAAAGCAAAACTTCAGTATCTTATCATGGTTTATGCCACATTCATCAGAGAATCTGTCCAAAAAAGCTTTTTACTGGAGACACAGTGTCACTCTTGCATGACTGCGTTTAGTCTTGCCAATCTGGCTTGTGCCCAGTTGGTGGTGGGCTATTGATAAGGGCTTATGCGGGCATGGGCTTCACTACACGTGTCGGGCGCTGCCCGCTCTCTCCAGGGCCACGCCGAGTGTCGCCAGTCCTGGTGACATGAGGTCATTCCTGCGAGTATGCCAGCTTGCTGCTCGGCCTGTGCCCGTTACTCTGCCCGGCAGTGAAAAGGCATGACGCTCGCCAGCCAAATGGCCTCAGCCACAGAAAGCAGAATTTTTCTTCCCAGCCATTAGGAAACTATTACAGCTCCGAGCGCAAAAAGCTCGGTGTTCCAAGGTGGTCAGAGGAGGAGGGAGTGGGGGTGGGGTGGGTTTGGGGTGGGGGGGGCACCACCTCAGCAAGTCTGTTTGTGTCAGGCTCAATAAACAATCAGCTCGCGCTAGCATGGTGGATTTAATGGCGTGTGATCATAGTGTTTAGAAATACTTGCTATGGCTAATTAAGCTGGGGTGTTCGAGGAGGGAGACCTTGGCGTTTAGTGCGCCCCTCTTTCCCAGAGTGGTGTGGGACGTGGGACGTGGGACGAGCTCCATACCTTAGTGTTGAAGTGCTTGCTGATGTTTTTGAGGATCTCGCCATCGATGCGAGTGAGAATCTGGTCCTCGGGGGCGTTTAGCGCCACGTAGCCATAGCACAGGATCAGAGTGCTCTTCATCTTCTCCACGTCCACCTCGTTTCGGTCCTGAAATGCCGCAAACAGGCCAGAGAGTCAGCCCCAGCCGGATCAAATTACCAGTGATCCAATTAATCAGCAGGAATGTTATTTAGAACCTCGGTGTCTACCTCTATCTTTTACACTGCTTAGGGACAGAAAAATGCCACATTACTGCTCGTTAAAGTCAACTTTATTGTAAATGTTTCGATTTGTTTATTTGTCTCCTCTCTGTTTGCCACATTAACAAAAGAAATTGCATACTTTGAGCAGACTGAAGATCCCCGAGGATTTTTTGAAGGCATCCGATTTCCCAAACTCGTCCAACTTCGCCAGAGTGGCATCAAGATGGTTGCTGGCACAAAGCCCAACGCCCATCGCAACTCCCTGTGAGAGCAATTAGAACATAATACAGGACCTCAAATGTGTGCCTCTGTCTCCAACAACAAGCAGCAACTAATTACCAGTGCAGGCCACAGAGGTTATTCCAGTCAACTGCGATAAAGATGCTCAAAAAATGCCTCGATAAAGTGATTTGCATGGAGACATAAATGATAACTCAGAAAATATAGTCAGGGCTTGGTCTGAAAATTCACTGAAAAGTAGGTGCAGTTGCTGTCACAAGACTTCTTGGGCAACATGATTGAAGGAAACAGATCACAAGGGAGATCCTCAAAGATACTTCACACTGACAGGAAATTGCGAAATGGCAAAGAACTCCCATATAGTCTGAGGGTCAGGCCATGGAGCCAATGGGTCGGGCCTTTGACAGCCAACACTACTGGCACTACAGGCAGATTGTGTGTGTGTGTGTGTGTGTGTGTGTGTGTGTTTGTGTGTTTGTTTGTGTGTGTGTGTGTGTGTGTGTGTGGTACCTCTCTCTCGATGCCGTCATGGTGACGAGCACTGATGAGCATCTCCTGCAGCTGCTTCTTGACCAGGTCTCTGTTGTAGCTCTGCTGGAGGGTTACCCCAATACACCTGTACAGGAAACTCTGCCCACAGATCACAGTGGCAGCATTAGACCCAGGCCAGAGGAGGGACAATATGGTACGGTATACAATATGGTACAGTATATAATAATACGATATACCACACTATAGCAGCCCTATTCACAGATGACAGCCTTTGTTTTGATGTTGTTTTGACTCTGCACGTAATGATTAAGTACAAACATACACAGTAAATTCTCTGAGTGAGAATCAGAAACTGGATTATGTTGTGTAGAACTGTTGTGTAGCAGGGGCATAAGCCTTGACACTGTAAAAACTGTGGACTGACCTTCTCCTCCAGGGAGTTGTTGTAGGTGGACAAATAGCGCGTAGCTTCAGTGGACAGCTGACAGCTCCAATTGTCATCACCTATGGCCACCAATGTCTTGGACAAGAGCTGGGTGTGAAAACAGACAAGCAGATTTTTCACCACCGTCACACCCACGAACGCCAAATAAACTGACACCACTCTTCCCAGAGTCTTGCTTGTATAGAGACTACAAATGTTACTTATCCAGTATGTGTCACAAGTCTACCTTAACTCCATTCAGCATAACACAACCCCAATATCACTAGACAGGGGTAAGACCAGCCAATTTCAGGGAAAAATTTCACCTTCTTAGCTCCAGCAGCCTACCTGCAGTATACCGTCCTCCCAGTTGTACTTGTCCAGAGTATCACAGGAGGAGTCTGTCAAAGAAAGAGAGACATAACACAGAATATAACCACAAGAACGCCTTAGGAACTGATTACACTAAACTCAACGGACATGGAGAACTAGGTCCATAAAAAAAGAACTTTGTGTGTGCGGAGCAGCCTGTAAAAGTCACCAGAGCTTCGAACAAGCAATTCTATGCAGTGGAACTTTATGAAAAGAGGCAAGATGGGCAATTTCACATGAGGATTAGCAGCCAGCCAGAAGTGAGATAAATTTTTCCTTTGCAGAAATATGGCACGGCGGACTGTTAAATGCCATTTCTTATAACATCCCATTAGCAGAGGTGTTGTGGTTGAGAAAAAAAAAGAACCCCATTCATTTAATTCACTTTTAAATCAATTTTTTTTTTATGACAAGCACAGCCGCACATACCGCTGAATTACTAACCATCATGAAATAAAACTGAACTATGTGAGCCTGTACTAGGGGTTATAGAGCTCGTTTCTGGAATAAGACCCAGGCCTAGTTACAGTAGCCCGTCTCCCAGGGAACATGGCAGCCCCTGCGGAGCTCACAGGGCAGGATGCTCACCCTCCAGCTGGGCGAGCAGAGGGGGGATGGCCTTGTTCCACACCTGCTCAGTGTTGGGGTGGATGTTGGGGGCAAGGACCTTGAGCAGGCTGAGGGACGGCGCTCCGTGGCCGCGCCAGCGGAAGGGGAAAGCGGCATTAACCTGGGTCACATGACGACAGAGGTTGACACGTCACACCACAAGAAGAAACAGTTATTTGAATCAAAGCATCAACGACAAACACTTTATTCCGCAATGCAAATTGAAATTTGGGAAGAGTTTAATGAAACAGTGGAAGGCGTTTTGTTTGGAATAATCCAAGCATTTAGGAAGAAGGTTAAGGGCAAGATAAGACAGAAATCGCTGAGGACAGCAGCAGCAAATGGAATACTGTGGATAAGGAGTATGTGTGTGTGTGTGTGTGTGTGTAAGTCGGTTGAGATAACATTAAACTCAGTTAAAGGTGGCCAGCACCCCATCCCCAGAGAAGCCCAGTGGTGTGGATAAGAAGTATGTGTGTGTGTGTGTGTGTGTGTGTGTGAGAGAGAGAGAGAGAGAGTGTGTGTGTTTGTGTGCGTGTGTGCGTGCGTGTGTCAGTTAAGATAACATTACAAAGCAACAGGTTAAGTTGTCTGCTTCCCATCCCCAGTGTGGCCCAGTGGTGTGCAGATGTGCAGGTTGGCTTACCATGAGGCGGATCATGAGCACGTAGGGCGATGGGAGGTTGGTGCCTGAGGGAGCAGAGTCAGGGGAACACTCTCATGGGATACACACATCTCAAAACATTACAATTATAACACACACACACACACACACACACACACACACACACACTCTCTCTCTCTCTCATGGGTCACACTTCTCAAAACATTACAATTACTACTACACACATACACACACACACACACACACACACACACACACACACACACACACACTCTCTCTCTCATGGGATACACACTTCTCAAAACATTACAATTACCACACACACACACACACTCTCTCTCTCTCTCTCATGGGTCACACCAATCTCTAAACATTACAATTAACCATTAAATAGTTACCAATTACACACACACACACACACACACACACACACACACACACACCCTCCCTTAATCACTGTATCCATCCAAAAGAAACGCTTATGGCTTACAGTTCAGGACCCCGTGCACATTATTTCAGTGATAAATATGGCTTTTCATTGGGCTAATTAGAAGCAGACTCGTCTGGTCCGGGTGCATGGGCCTTAAACCAAAACAAAATGTCTGCGGTGGGCGGGAAGGCACTTCCAGATGCCTAGTGGAAAAAAACTGGAGGGAGCGCCTGGTCTGGCCTAGTCAGTCCAGCAATCAACGCTGACGTAGAGAGACTGCAGCTTGTGCTCGAGCTACCCGTTAATGGTTCACTCTCCTGGCCCGGATGGTCCGAGTGTGGGTCTGGCTCATGGCCCAAAGGAGTGCAAAAGTCCTCATCATGGCAACAGGCACACATTATGACATCACTGCTGCTGTTGCCATTGGTTACCTGGGGTGCTGAAGTCGATTGTGAAGTTAGGCTCCAGGGCAGCTCGCTTCTTGGTGGCCAATAGGATGAGGCTCTTGCAGAGGGGGGTGGTGGCATTGGAATACTGTCCAGGAGTCAAGTAGCCAATCAGCATCGGCCACAGCACCTATAGAGGGCCATAAAAGGGCATAGGTTAATCATTTGGAAATAAATACCTTTGTGATTAAATTACATGACTAACTCTTGTGTTCTCACCACAGACAGTTTCATGGAGTGCCTGAGAAACAGAAACAATGAGGGTTTAAATCCTAGAGTTTATCTCATCTCCTTGACAAAAGACTCTAACAGCTCCCCCTATAAAAAAAAAAATTTACCGCTACTATTACTCTCTCGCAGAGCAGCGCAACAAACATGAGATATTTCAACAGCTTGTAAAGCGTGTGAGGGGACGCCTTGGCAAGATTGGAGCGATCCGTGTGTGTTGGTGTTGGGAGTGTGGCTGGAAAAAGGGCCCATCTCTCCTGAAGGCTGTGCTGCTGTGCTTGGCCATCAGGCTATAGACGCTGTGCCCAGGGTGTGTGTGTGTGTGTGTGTGTATGTGTGTGTGTCTCTTCCTAAGCTCATCTATTAGGACGGAGGCAAGAGAGAGAGCTGAGAGAGCGCTGAACTGGAGCTGTGGGAAAGCAGAGACGGAGCTCCCCAGGCGACACGACGGGAGGCCGACACACACACACACACACACACACACGCACGCACACACACACACACAGCGAAGAGATGAGGACATCTGGCCCTGGCGGCTGATTTATAACGGAGCTGTGTTCAGATATTGCTCTGACTCACACTACTCCTACCAACTCCCCTCATTGTGTCGCAACAACTCACACACTCTCACACACACACACACACTCCCACACAGTCTTGTACTGTATCTGTGTCAGCAAGGAAAGGCACAAGTAAATTGTAAGTAGTTCTGTGACATTGATTCTGCACATTGAAGCACAAATCCAATGATTCAAACGCATAGAGCTCCACCAAACTTCACCTCTGCTTCATTGCCACTCTTGCACTAAAATATCAAACCAAAGGGGCATTTGGCGCCTTGTCAGGGTGACTCAGCCCAAAGCGCCTCAGCCTGAGGCCATGAGACCACGAGGTCATGGGGCCAGCAGACATGCCAGTGAGGAACCAGGCAGAAAGTGTGGTGTCTGTGGCTCTTACTGGAGGAGTCGATGAGGTGCCTGCTTTTAGTAACGGTAAGAAACAGGTACTTCCTATTCAGAGGAGTCCATAACAACGAATGAGCATTAACCGTGATCTG
>JAGFZM010000142.1:209465-248266 GCA_017657215.1 Limnothrissa miodon
CCCCCCCCCCCCCGGTCCTCACGTTACGTTACAACACCGATTAGCGGTTTTTTTCTCTCATCCGCCGCACCTTCAATGAGATCCTAGGGGAAACACAAGCGTTACACACACACACACACACACGTCACCCAAAGCCTAGGGGGGATGGGGGAACTCACGTAGTATGTGTCTGGGAGAGCGCAGTGCTGGACTATGAAGCGCACCAGCAGATCCCCTCCCTCCAGCTCCAAATAGCCATGATGAGCCATAGCACTGATCACCTGGACCACCATCTTCTTCACCTGAGGGGCGATTCATACACACATACACACACACACACAGACACGGACACATACACGTACACGCACACACAGACAGACATACAAACATGCAAGCGCAGATACACACACACACACACACACACACACACACACAAGCACACACTATATGACACTAGAACACTAGAAGACACACCAAACCAACAATTATTACAATTATCACGCCTACATTTATTTATCTCACAATGTCACATCACTACACAATGACATCTGATGCGGACATCTGACATAAAGCCCTTTCACACTTTCCGCAGTATAGCAGTTGCTGTATACCTGCTTAGCATCAGAGTAAGGTGTGCAACAGTTTCACAAGATGTTTTACAGCAGTGTTTTGTGTGCCAAAAATTTCTCCTTTTCTGACAGGAAATGAGTCTCCCATGAAAAGTAGTGTATCCATCTAAACAAAGCTGTTTCTGTTGTACCACCCTCACACAGCACTACATCAGATACATCACACTGCTGCACTGGAACTAAAAGTAGAAGTAAATGTGCTAAGCGAAACTAAAAGGGAATTCCTGAGCACTGAGTGGGGTGATGGGAAGCTGTTGTAACCAGATGTCTTTGACAAATGCAACAATGAATGGCCTACAGTAAAGCTAGAGTTGGACCAGTGTTACCTTACTGCTGTGTTACCTTATTACTGTGTTCTGTAACCACTGAGTCACATTCTTACTGTGTTACCTTCTTATTGTGTTACCTTATTGCTGTGGTCTACCAGGGGCTGCCGGATGCTGGCCAGGATGAGCAGCTTCTTGCTCTCCATGATGGATGCTGAGAGAAGAAGGGAAATCAATCAAAAAAAAAAATGCCATCACCAAATACACACACCCAGAAATGCAAACATACATACAACACACACACACACACACACAAATGCATACACACATGCATGCACATGCACACACACGTATAGTTGCTTGACCTATACAGAGAGATAGAGGACTTCCATGTGAAATAGGAAACTATGGGGGCATTTGGCACCTTGTCAGAGTGACTCAGCACATAACACCTCAGCCTGAGGCCATAAGAGCCATGGGGCCACAGGGCCAGCAGATATTGCTGGTGAGGAACCAGGCACAAACTGTGGTGTCTGTGGCTCTTACTGGAGGAGTTGATGAGGTGCCTGAGAACCGCCAGAGAACCCACGCGGTTCCTCTCATTACTGTTCTCCAGCTTCTGCAGAACAAACACCAGCAACCTGTCGGGGAAGGTGTTGGCTGGAAACAGGGAGGAAAAAGAGACAATCAGACAAAGCCACCGAGCCAGCTTGCTTTAAGAAAAGGCTTCACAATGTTGGTTATCTTTGTTACTGACAGACAGAAACAGTACACAGACACCAGTCCTCTGATCACCTCAGTGTTACTACAATATGTATTCTCTCTATTGAGCCAACAGTGATTTTGACACAACAGTGGTTTTGTACAGCTCTTCACTGGGCCAGACACAAAGAAAACAGGAAGGCTGAAAATCCCCCTTTCATCCCGCAGTCAGACTTACATCACTGCCGAATGCATGGAACAAAACATCTTAATGACTAGAACCAAAACACTAACTCTAAGCGCTAAAAACTAGACCCCTAGACATTCACCACGCTTTAAAAAGTGTTTCCTAGCACTGCCAAAACTCCTCTCCACGCTGGACGGGGACTATTTTAACAGGGGCACGTGAAGTCTGAGTGTCACCTGAGAGAAAACAAGCACTACTCCAATGGCTGTTAAGACTACTGAGCCCTAACTCAATCCTACTCACATGACGGCTAGATTACTGCCCCACTCTACAGACTGGGAAGGAGAACACTGGAAGCTCTTATCCAAAAGGTTCAAAAGTCACGGATGGAGATAACGATGGGGGTGAAGATCCGTGACTTTGGGTCAGCACTTACCTAGAATACTGAAGCATCGTAAGATCTCGTTGTGGTTCTTCACAGTAGGAGGGTTACTGTAGTCAATGGGGGCACAAATCTAAAGGGGGAGAGAGTAGTGAAGAATTAGTCGAACAGCCCAAGAACAGACAGGGGTGGTTTCATGCGCACACTAGACAAGAACAACTTGGAACCACAGACTTCTAAATAAAGTAAAGTTGGGAGTAAAGTCAGATGAGAACCTGAAGAACCAGAAGTAAAGTCAGATGAGATCCTAGAACAAGTACAGTAGGCAGACTGAACCGCAGCCTTAAGCTTGTCACTTCCGTTACATCAACATGCAATGCCAAATCATTTTTACAAAGACCAATATTCAGTGTGATTAATATACAGTAACATATTTAAAAGTAATATTTATGTTTCTGGAAAATTGTTTAAGTCAGTGTAGGACATCATGAATACTCAGGGATTGCACATAAATGGTGATTAACAGTATAGATTCTTAGGCCGTGTTTACACATATCTATATATCTCTATAAACTTTTATAACCAGTAGAATCCAGAAAATAAAGTGTTGTTAAAAATCGCCCCCATATATCATGAGGTGGCTAAAAGTTTGTGTAAAAAGGCTGATTTATAAAAATATCTGGACATGTGTAAACAGGGACTTACATGAACTCTGTCATATATCAGAACCACATGACTGACTGACCAAAGGGAACTTGGCAGTGGTGTGTGTGTGTGTCTGTGTGTGTATGCGTTTGTGTGTGTGTGTGTGTGTGTGTGTGTGTGTGAAGCTCTGACGGTTTGTTATGGGCACTTCACCTGATGGTGCAGAGCAACAAGTAAGCTGTCCAACTGCGTCTCCAGCACTCGACTGCCCATGCTCACGGAAGCATCTATAACCTGGCACAAGCTCTAGGATACAATACACCACCACTTATGAGTTTTAGTTATACAGTAGTTACACAGAATCAGGGCTTTTGCTTACGGTATTATCGAGACATCCCACAGGAGCCAAACAACCCACAATGTAACTCAATAGAGTGTAGAATAGAGGAATGCACAATCGAGCTGGTGACAGACACAACACAAGTTGCATTGATCTGTCAAGGTCCTTCATAAGAGTACATAAGTGATGCATAGCACTGTTAGAACTGCTAAACACAACAGAGCTCCACATACAACAAAAACAATAACCCATAGACACCTACAGTCCATTTAACAATAAATGACAATTTTTAGAGATTATAGTTCTAGAGATTATATTTCTTGTTTTATACCACAGAAGGCATGTGTTTGAAACATATATATGAACATATATGCATATTTTATAGACACAAACAAACATTGCAGTATAATTGCAATAAAACTGCAAAAAAGTTTTGCCAAGTAAAAATAACCACAAAAAGCCAAATGAGCAGGCTTACCTTGCTGATGACGTAATGTTCTGGATTTTTCTTGTAGAGAGAGATGATTGTAGGGATGAGTTTAGGCAGCTGCTCCTCCAGTTTGTCACTTGCCATCAGGTGGCTCATGGACCCCAGAGCTTCCGCCACAGTCAGACGCAGCTAGGGAACACCACAAAACACCACACCACACAGTCAGACGCAGCTAGGGAACACCACAAAACACCACACCACACAGTCAGACGCAGCTAGGGAACACCACACCAATCAGAGTGCTCAAGGAGTCCTATACGGTCCTCACTCACATTGACTTTGACACTATGTGTGTGTGTGTGTGTGAGCATTTCTGTGATGCTGCCTTAGGATAGTGCACCCCTCCAGTGATCTAGCTAGGGCTGTGCGATTTAGCCAAAAATCAAAATTGCGATTCTTTTCAACCAATATTGCGATTTTATTGTGATTTTTCACAATAAAAACCACAAGCACCAAATATGTACCATTAATATGCATATTTGTACACAACGTCTAATTAAAAATAGAAAATGAACTACTCATTAATCAGCATATTTTTATTCAAGAGAATATCTTGTTGCGTTGAACCACAGTCCTTGTTTAACATAGTGCAGAGTGTAGCTAACAAACAAGTCTATGCATTAAGTTTATGCAGTTACAAAACAAAAAAATTGCGCACCTCTGCGATTTTGAAATTGTGATTCTCAAAATTGCGATTATATTGCAAATGCGATTAATTGTCCAGCCCTAGATCTAGCTACAGCCTGTTACGCCGTTGAGTAGAGACCATGTTCACTTGTTTAAATGCAAATTATGTTAAGTTTACCCAAGGGGGCACCGTGACTTAGTTGGCTAAAATCATGGGATCTGGATGAGTCCGACCTGATCTTTCCCAAACGTACCCTATCTCTCTCCCGCTTATTTTTAGTCGGTCATTCTCTTCACTATCCTATCCAATTAAAGGCAAAAAGCTCCGGAAAATTATATATATATATAAAACATAGACAGCAGACACAGCAGACACTTCATTTATACTGTATGAGCAGAAATATGCCCCCCTGACGGCTCATTTCTGACCCATCTTCCATAGGAACTCAGTCTATTGAAATCATCAATAAAATCAATAAAACAGAACATAAATAGATGTAATGAGTACAAGGCTCATACAGGAGGTTCTGCTCAGGCCTGTAACATATCTAGATTTCATGTTCACAATAAATGAGCCTTAATACCAAAGGTGAGGGGTACTGTATAAGGTTAAAAAGCAAGTTACTAGTACACTGCTTAAATGATGCAAACATTGCTATTCCAACCCAGTGCAAAACAGGCACACAACTGTAAGGAAGAACAAAAAGACAGAAAAGACTCCCTTGTTATCACTCGTTTCCACATTTTTGTCTAAAACTTCAGGAGGCTCTTTAAAAGGAAGCAGCATCCATTCTGCAGAGTGAGCTAATTTTGGACACAGCAGGACGACTTCTTCAGAGAGCAAGATCAGGGGGTCTGCCAGCAGGCATTCCGTGACTTCCATTTGAACAAAAGCAAAGCCCTGAAGCCCAAACAGGATTAGCCGTAATTGGTGCGGTGCTCTTCCTAGTTAAGTGTACCTTATTCTCGCGGCTCTGAAGCCAGCTGCCAAAGAGGATGTCGTAGGAGGCGTAGATCTCGCTGGAAAAGGTGTCCTTCCGCACAGTGGGATCTGGCGCTTTGTCCAAGTTAGCAAGGTATTCCAGAATGCTCTCACTGAAGTGTGAGAGTGCTGTGACGGGGCAGAGAATGCTCAGATTCACCTGACTTAGCCAGATCGGTGTGTGTGTGTGTGTGTGTGTGTGTGTGTGTGTGTGTGTGTGTGTGTGTATGGGCTGTCAAGGCATAGGAAGAGATTTAACACTGTACTATAAGATATATGCAAATCATTTTAGGTCTGTCTGCCCAGGTTGCAACCTTCAAATAGCTCTTATCAAGTTCACTCACCGGAAGCGAACACCCATTTCATGTTGTCTTGTTTAGCCATGCTTAACATTGGCAACATTGTACCCAGAATGGCATTGAGGAAAGGAACCATCCCATAAACTACAAGAGAAAAAAGTTTGTTTAGTAGCATTCAGCCTCAGACCACTACAGAATCCACTACAGAAACAAAACTAGTCTCGTCTTCTAAGCGATGAGTAACGCATTACACTTTCCTTTTACCTGTCCTCCCCCCCACCCCCCACCCCCCGCACTACTCTCACCTCAGCGATGCATTGTTGAATGTAGAATGACACATGCCAACTTTCGCATTTAACTGTTCTTAAATACAAACTCACCGTTGGAGTCAGAGAGGCTGGCTAACGTTTGAACCACAAAGAAATGCGGCAGGACTCCCGGCTGGAACTTGCTTAGGATCTCCTCCATTATGTCATTGATGTGTTTGTTACCCACGGCAACCAGTATATTGCTAGCTGCCTGTTGCCAGTCTGGAACAACTTCCTGAAAGAAATATGCCACATTTTGGAAACATCCTGGCTCTTTACAGAAACTTAAAATAATGATAATTAAATTAAAATATACAGATTACTCCGCATCAAGGAAATAACAACCAATGGTAATCCAGTGGGGGAGTCTAACCTTTGACCTTGTCATCTCATCTGAGGCCAGAGAAATGACGCTCTTGATTCGGGGGTAACTGATCTCATCGATCTTGCTGCTCACCACAAGCTCAATAGTCTGGAGAATGACAACTCTGTGTCCAACAATTAGCTGCAAAAGGAAAAGGGGAGAAGGGAGCAAATCTGGTCATTCAAGTGCAACTGGCTCAGGGACGGGATATTGCGCCACCTTGAAGGCTTAGCCAAGTTAAACACTCAGAAACAAACATTGGTCACACAGCTTCTTCACATGCATCATAGCTCAGTGGTAGTTGCACAGTTAGTGGTCTAGTCTGGTTTAGTCACACACAGCCTCCACTGCAGCACTGCTACAGCAGAGAGAAACAAACAGATACACGAAGGTCTTCATCTACAGAGCAACTGTGACAGCACTTTTATCATATGATCCTATGCACTGCCTGATTTCCTGTGTTGAGCTGATCCAAGTCCGCAATCACATGACACCATGTGAAATAATAATTAAAAAAACACACACACACATCATCACCATGACTAAAGCATACTGGGTCAGACATCCTTTCTGCCAATAGTCAACCACGGTCCATTAATCGATAACACATGACACAGCTTGCACGTGAAAGAGAGGGCCAGGATTTACACAGCAGTGTATGCTTCACGTGTCTACAGTGAAGATGTCATCTTTGCAATTCTTAAGGGCTACACACACTGTTTAAGAGCTGTCAACGAGATAGAGAAGTTCTTTAATAGCCAACACAAACCTTGGGATGCTTCACCAGGTAGTCCTGGCACATGGAGAGAACCCTCTCCGGCTGCTGGTTGCCTAGGGTCAGTATGGACTTGCGTACCTGCTCCTGTACGAAGGAATCTTTATCATTAGCCGCATCCAGCAATGCCAGGGTCACCTCTAGGGACAGACAGCACAGACAGGACAGTCAGAACTCAAAGTAGTCTTTGCCAGAACCTGAAGCTTTGCTGTCCTAATCTGCAATGCAAAGGTGCAATAACAAGGGGAGTCATCTGAAGATGACTGTAGTTTTGAAGGTGACACTTTACACACGGACAGAAACCAATCCTAACTTTAGCTTGTTGTGTTATAATTAAGTTGTTTCAGGCACAAACAAAATACAACCGCCTGAAAAACCTTGAAGAGAAACACTGTCACGTAAATAGCATGGCTTTACTTACGGTCCACATCCACGTCCTCCATTTGGGCCTGATAAGAGGCTCGCGCTGACAAAATTAGGAATGCATCGAGGAATGACGTTCCAGTATCGTGCTGTGTTTAGTCACCTAGATCTACCTAACGTTACCTGTAAATGACAAGAAAGTATCGATACGGTGTTGATCGCGGTTGTGGGTGGATGCGAGTTTGCCTCGATTTATCATCACCTTTAACACTGTGAGGTTTATATCACAACAGTGGCATATCTTGCACATTACATAAATCAAACAAGAAAATAAAACATTCTGGATACCCGCTTGTGTTCACAGTAGGCGCAGCTTCATCGTCGGAGGAAAGGACAGGTTAGCTTACTGCACTTCCTTGTTTAAATATAATTCACTGACGTGCATGTGCTGCCTCTGACAACTGCTAGCTTTAGCCAAACAGCCTCCACAAGCTTCGCTACTGTTAGCACAATCTATTTGTCATTTTAATAACTCTACACACATCTAACACCTAAAACGATTCAGCGAAGACAGCACCTACAATGTAACTAGACCAAGATTTCTTATTTGATTACCGTTTGTGTGTGGCTAGCTTGGTCCTACACGAAGTTGATCCAGTCCTTCTGTGTAGGTCAGACAATCCCATATGGACAATAAGAAAGGGAATGTTAAAGAAAACACTACACGACTACGAGTGTGTAATTATTGCTCATGTATAGCAAAGCTGTTTTTCTGTTCTTATGATAAAACCGCTTGGCTGTCATGTAGCATGACTGCATACAACAGTGCAGGTAAACACGCCTAATCATGTGCTTCTACTCAGCGACAGCGTATCATAAACGAGTAGGCGTGCCAGACAGGCCAGTCCTCCAAACACCAACCGGGAAGAGTGTATAAAGGCTCAGTAAGACCTTTACTGTCTATGACTAGGTCAGCTGAATGAGTTGGTTAATGTGTTAATAACTTCACTAAATTGTACTGATTGGGCCTCATATTTGGATTACTGCATCACGATTTTTCTCACAGGTTGGCTAGGCTATTATTAAACAACTGCCAATCAACCTAAAATAAAAACCATGGCATTTTTTGCTATCAAGCAGGCATATGGGCTAATAAACAGCAATTTGAGTTCAAATTCAATTGAAATTTAGAAATACATGTCTAAACTTTAGAGAAAGGGTGCTGCTAGACTGAAAAATTCTGGCACAGAATTGGCTACCTGTGTCTGCCAGCTAAAGTCACTGTCAATGTGCCTAGGCACGTGCATGAACCTTTCTGCTTAATGTCTGGTCACACATCTGACTTGGGTTCAAAGAACATTTCCACAGTCTTACAGTTGTAAAGTTGTAGTTTATGGTTGTCAAACCAGCCTACAAACATGTCCAAGGCTGGATGAGTGGAGTTCCTGCAGACTGAGAACAGTATCATTCGAAAACTTATTGATTATTGATTATTATATTGATTAGGCTCAGAACATTTGGATACAGAATAAATAATAATGGTGAACTGACACATCCCTGGGGCACCAGTACTGCATATTCATGTGTTTGATAGGGAGGTGTCGAACTTGACCTGCTGTGGCCTCTTAATGAGGAAAGAGTGGTACCACCTGATTAAAAATGGATTTACATTACTTTTTTCTTTTTTTTAAAGTGAGCACGTACAAGATAACTAACCAACCAAATCAGTCAAAGAACCTCACAGAAGTCCATGATTTCTATCCTCAATCAATTAATACTACAATTAGTATAGCTACCCTCCATTCTCCTGCCAGAGTGTCTGAAGTAACCATATTTCAGACTTGCGTTTATCTTAAGTGTATTTGAACCTCTGGCTGCTATTTACAGCCCTATGACAGCACCATAACTTATATTGTAATATATTATTATAACGAGACATGTGTTTTATGCGTATTCTATTATCCTTGTGATGTTATGTGTGCATTTCTTTCTTTCTCTCTCTCTCCCTCACTCTCTCTCTCTCTCTCTCTGTCACAAATGAACCCACACCTCACTTTGATGTTTTAGTGACATCATTTTGTTTTAATTTATTGACTATTAAATATCAGCATAAAATCCTGTTCACTTAAAAAAGTCAGGTTATATCCCCCCTAATTAAAAACATGATATGTAGATGTGGATGTTAGATTGTGTGTCTCTCTGCACAGTGGTCTGGGCCAGCCTGACTATGCCTGAGTATCCTCTAGAGCTCGTGTCTGATGCACCAATGACAGCTTTACAGAGGTAGACCAGACAGAGCGCATCACTGCTGCCTCATTAAAATACACTGCACTAATAACACACTGAATGATGAGGCCACAGAGGCTTTGTCAAAGAGCAGAATGTGCTCAGGCCTAGAACTATGGTCTCTGTGCGTGTGTGTGTGTGTGTGTGTGTGTGTGTGTTTGGTGGGTGGGAAGAAGGACATTAGTTCACCAAATGTGCAAGTGCCATTAGGATTTCAGTTTTTGTTCTGTTAAAGACTTTAAAAAGGTTAAAGGCTGGAAAATATGAAACAAAACACATAGACAAACACTGACCCTTGTTGAGGGATATTTACATTGGTATGATCTTTCAATTTTGTTGTTGAACAGTATTGAGGACAAAGTCAATATGCTTTAAGTTTTAAATTTACCAGTAATTTTATTTCTGTTGTCCAACACATATACTAGTATTGAAAAGAAGGTTTTTGTTTTTTGGTTATTATCTTAACTCAGGTCACTATCTTATTAACCTTGTTGAGCCATTAAAAGCAAGAGGGCCTATGCAACTATGTTTATCATAACTCTGATTATTACTTTATTAACTTTGTCAAGCAATGACAAATAAGCAATATGGACAGGGCCTATGACAATATTTTTTTCAACAGCAAAATGAATACCACATTGTTTTTGTACTATAGTTGAGGCTTCTAAACATTCAAAAACGAGCCTCTTATTAAGTGCAGTTGGCCTAATCATAGAGTCTCAGGCTCAGAGCAGAACTGCTAAGACTGTCCGGTGCTGACGAAGAGGAGGAAAGCAGGTGTGTTTGCTCAGCTGAGGGCTCGTGGTTCCCCGCTAAACCCAAACACCTCTGTCCAGCGGGACCAGCTGGAGCCACTCATTTTTATCTGCAGTTTGCTGTTGGAAAAAATCATTCCATTCCATTTGACATAAGTCATGTCGCCGAGATTGGCAGTTTGAGTGGTGCTGAACAGATGGAGAAGAGAGGCTTTCGATGAGGCAAATGATGTACAGTACACCACGGATGTTGGCTCATCATACACTGGCAGGTCAAACCCTATTGATTTCTGTAAATGTAATGAGGATGTGTGCCTATATTTGCCCAAGATACTTGGCTGTATAGTGACTGTTGATTCAGAAATAGATATATAGGAAGATAGGCACACAGACATGACATCCATGCACACATACAGAATTGAGAATGTTCACAATGTTCTTTATTGTCAGGTACAACAAAATACAACAAAAAACAAAGGAATATCCGTTGTGTACAGTAACGTTAAGTTGTAACATCTTAAAGGAGGGTCAAAAATGCAGAAAAGTGCGATGTTATCATGTAAGAGTGTCAGTGCAAGTACCTTGCTAGTTGAAATGTAACTTCAGTCAAGGGCTCCAAAGGCAGGTCCAGTAACAGTCTAATCAGCCCATCTGCTGTTAGCTTGGTGATGTGTACATTGAAAATCTAACTCTCTTTGGACCTTGTGTCTGCTGCGTGTTTATGTGTGCATGTCCGTGTGTATGTAAAGTATCACGTAACTGATCCGTCCCCTCGAGCAACTTGTTATTCCAATGACATTTAATACACCTTTGCGGTGTTTTCAGTGTTAATGTGGAGTAATCACCTTGAGCTCAGAAGATAAATCCTAGTAAAAGTTACTGTGTGAGGTGGACCAACAGGGTTTCTTTTTTTAATTTACTGTGGTCCATGGTAAATCACACGCAGCTCATTATATAAAGCATGTAAACAGTGCGAAAGAAGTCATGAAAGAGTCCAGGCATTTAGCACACGTGGCCCTCATGATGTACGGATAGCTGCACGGATAGCTGCTCGGCTCAGGCACTGACAGTGAAATGTTCTCACATTCTGATCCAATTAAGGGCAGCTAATCAGCTGGAGTAGAGCAGATGATGCAGTGTCTGGTTAAACTGCCTGCAGGATAGGCAGGGACACCGAATGGATTTAGGAGATGTTGATTCACCTTCACACACAACACACTTCTGGTATACTATAGAGAGAGACAGAATGCCAGAAGGTAATTACATGTTCCATGGCTATGTGGTGTCATAGTTGTGTTGTCATGGTTTTTGGGCCGACCCTAAAAGCAGATACTTGACACAGCACCGAGGCAGCAGTGGCCCACTGGTTTAGGCCCTCAGGGTTGAAACCAAAGGATTGCCGGTTCAATTCCTAAGCAGCAGGCCACGGCTGAGGTGCGCTTTGAGTATGGCCCCAAAGCCCTTGAGCCTGGCCCCTAACCCCTCATTGTTCCCCAGGCACTGAGGTAACAGGTGAGTATTAGAGCAGACTACGTCATTGCTTGAGTTGAACTGAATTAATTGCTAAAATCTGACAACCTGTGAAAATACACAAGAATCGGAATTCCCACTCTTTCTCCAGTGTTAAATTGAAGGAATGACAAGCATTCCCACTCTTTCTCCAGTGTTAAATTGAAGGAATGACAAGTTTTAGCATTAGCACTCTGATGTAGTCACACTGTAAGAATATCAGTAAGACCAAGGAGATTGTCATTGACTTCTGAAGAGCTAACACCTACCACTCATCAGTGAGCATTAATGGTGCTGCTGTGGAGCTTATTAGAAACACCAGTACATCAGTGAGGACCTCACCTGGACTACCCACACTGTTATCACTGGCAAAGTAGCACTTCTGTTTCATCCGTAAAACTCAGGCAAGCAGGAGCTAGAGCTGGAAATCTTTGCCTGAGCCCAACTGTGCCCGATGGGACCCAACGGGTTTGGGCTTAATTTTTATAATTTTACTCAGACCCGGGTCGGGCTCAGCCTTTCGGGATAAATGAGTGGTCAGGTGATGCATTTTGACCAGTGTGATAGATTCAAAAATAGATGCTGATGAGGTGAAGTGGAGGATAGAGTCTGGCGTTTATCCTACATTTTGGCTGAGCCAGCCACGAGCGCAAGGTCTTTTAATCAAATGATGGCAGCCGTGTTTGGGCCCATTTAATGTGGTTTCTTTCCCCCTTAAGAGAGCCTGATGCCCAACCAGCGATGACATCCTCCTAGCCACATTTCTGTTCTCACTGTCACTGTCAGGATGTTAAAGTGAAGCTCAGTTTACAGCAAATTATTGGAGAAGGTAAAATTAGCAAAGGCCATGTGAAATTTTGTTTGAGCACACATACAGATTCGAAGTTGCTCATTGGGCCTCTTTGTGTTAAGCGCCTTGATACATGCCTTTTGTAAAAATGCGCTATATAAATAAAATTGAATTGAATTGAAGTGCAATTTATGAAATTTGCAAGAATTTGTGTGTGTGTGTATTTGTACTGTATGAACGTCTCTGTGTCTGTTTGCGTACCGGTGTGTGTCCGTACGTGCACTGGCAGTCTTATTAATATAGAACCTGTTATGCACTTACAGTTCACAATGTTACATTGAATGATGCGTTTGTTTTTAAATTAAGGTCTTTAAAAAAGAAGAGAAGATGTCAGAACTCTTCAAGAAATACATTGGTTTAATCTTATTTAGTTTTTAGTGCATATGGAGTATTTACCCTCTGCATTTTTACATCATAAGATATACCTCATGTTACCAGACTGCATTAAACCAGGCCTTATGACTTTGTGCAACACATTTTCTGGCTCAGCGGATAATGGGGGACATCTCTGCCATGTTCCCCTCTAAACAGCCGAGGCATTTTTATGGAGTTTTATAACCCAAGTGGGCTCTCTCTAGCTAACTAAAGTTGGGTGTTTGAACAGCTGTTAACTAGAATTTGAATTTTCCTGAGGGCTCTCAACACTTGCAAAATATGAGTGTGCTTGACTTTTTTCACACGTCTCCAGAAGGTTGCACATCCGTAAATCTGCACACATAAAGTTGGACTTCTGTTGGAGCTGCGAGCCACCCTTGGTCTCACTCGCCCTCTTGTCTGTCCCTTTAGCTCGTGTGTTTGTGTTGGGCTGACCCCGTCAGCTCACATGAATATAAGGGTCAACATACAATAACGTTTGGAGACCGATTCCCCTTAATTGCCAGTTTAATTTCCAAATTCCATAAATCATAGTTCCCCATTCTTGTTGGAAAAAAATGCACTCTTACAGAATGACATTTACCCAGAGGTGAAAATATGCCTTTGCTCCGCAGCTCCTGGTCTGATACAGAGAGACAGAGCAGTCTCATGTTTCTAATATTATGTTTGGATGTTGTGCATGCCATTACACATTCCCCCACAGGCTTCTGAGGGGATGTAATATCACCACGCTGCCGTGGAAACTGGCCTGTTGTGGAAAGCTTAGCCAGCATCCAGTGGCTCGTTTGCTTCAGCACTGCATCTCATAGAAAGGATAACAACAAGGCCTTCAGGAGAATCATGCAACTTGATGAGAACCTCTGGATTGTTTTGACCTCTTCTCCTCCCTATGTAAGTGTAGGGAAAACAAAAGACATGTAGAATAGACGGCAATCTGGACATCTTTTACATTGTGAATATCGAAGTTCAAAATTATAGTACAATTTTAGTTACATGTTTAGTTTTTTGTGGATTTCCATAACAAATCTGAGGACAGTATTTTCTGAATGGATGAAAAGGAATAAATAAATACATTTTCATTTGTTGCAAAAAAATTAAGGATCTAATTAAGTCTCCAGGCAGAGTCGGTGATCAGTCAGACATAAAGAGAGCTTTATTGATGATAGGCCATCTCCCCTAATGACCGACTGTATTGCGTTTCCAAGGCCATGACCTGAGGTGACTTAAGTTCAGACAAGAGTCTCTCTTCAAGGACTGGACTGCCCTATTGGAAAAAGTATGATTCCCAAAACACCTTGAGAGGCATGGGACAGATGTCAGAGGCAAATTATCATCGCAGTTTCTGTCTACAATGCTCTTCTCTAAATAACTTACTCACAAACAGAACCTAAAGCACATTTATATATAGAATAGGGCATAGAGTCCTTACACTAACTACTTTTTGGAATCGTTAAAAATTCTTTCTACACTATCCCTAGTCTCCTTACTGTCCCTCTGCTATCACATGATTTGCCATTTCAGTTTTGGATAGGCAAAGCAAATGCTTTGTTATTTTGCAATTGGTGTTATAAAAGGAACAGAAGACATGTTTTTCATCCAGAAAACAATTGTTGAGTATTTAACTGAGACTTCACAGATTTTTTTTTTCTGTTAACCTTCTTGGACTGTTATGCCTTTGTCACCTCAATTAACATACAAAATACAATTACCTCTGATTTTTGCTCAAGAGGTGTAATGCTGTTTTGGTTTTGTCATAAATGAACTTTGTTGATTAACTTAGCCTACAGCATAACAAAGGGTGTCCAATTACAGACAATGGCTAAACCTGAATAACACCACTCATGTGTGACAGACGTCTTGAGTTGGTTCAGCTTTGACCCTGGGCTGTTTGAGGTGAAGTCCATGGTTGGCACTTTTATGGCCAAATGAAACAATAGACCAGCTCAAATAACAAGAGGGAAGCAATAGAAGTTTTAGGAGCACCAGAAATAGGAATATAACTGTTAGTCTAGAGGCAACAGGAAAAGCAGAAACAGACACAATGGAAAAACTAGACCCTTACGTTTCGCACTGGAGTTGTAATGGCTCGACTTTGCATGAATAAATTACACCACACTCATATTTCTATCATAACATTTACACGTGTCTTGAGAAATGGGGAACAGGGGTTTCTGCTGCCAGGGAGAAATCTGCACAATTCTTCATGACAACAGTCCATATTATGTCAGTCATTTCACCTTAATCATTTTTTTTTTTTTAGATTATAATTTTTTTATGTAGGATCATAAATTGAAGGCATAGTCATTAGTCTTTCTAATTATCCTGCTGTTTCCAGATGCAGATGTATCAAATGACAGCTTCAATACTAAATTGAAGCTCACAGAATGTGTGTGTGATCATTGCCAAAATGTTCTGACAGTTGCCAAGAAACAAAGGCTTCTTACACATCTCAGGTTCAGTCAGTGCATAAGGATGCTTTCAAAGGTACCCCCTGTAAAAAGGACTGGGGTGAGGGCTCCTGCTAGTGTAACGGATGCCAGCTAGTCTAGCTGTGCGTGTAGAATGATGGTAAAGCTTCCCTCCCGACACTTCAAAGGGCGTCCTAGTCAGTTGACTGGGAGCCTAGGCTTTTAAGTCAACTGGTTAGGGCGTTGGACTCACGATCCGTGGCTGCAGTGAGTTGTGAGGTTGTGGGTACGAGCCTGGGGCTGGACTGTGCAAGATGCTGTGTGGGTAGTCCAGGTGAGGTCCTCACTGGTGTGCACCAGTTACCTCTACGGAGGTCAATGACAATCTCCATGGTCTTACTGACATTCAGCAGGAGGATGTTGTCCTTGCACCATGTGGTCAGAAGGTTCGACATCCTTCCTGTGGTTGGTCTTACCAGAGTTGTGTCATATGCAAAGCTCACAATGTGATTGGTATTGTAGGTTGGAGTGCAGTTGTTTGTCAGCGGGCGACTGAGCACACAGGCTTGGGGGTACCCTGTGCTCAGTGCGAAGCTGTTGGGGATGGTGTTAACTCACTAAAAAGGTTATTGATCATCCAGCCTTTACATTTGGGAAACACCTGCATTGTGTACCAATTCATTGAACTTAGGTAGTTATAAACATGTAACCCCAAACTAGAACTCTAATGAAACTTCACCATCTCTGTGTTGCAAATTGTTCTCCTGAGGAAGGTTACAGCCCGACCAGGGCAGAGAGAGAAATGGAGGCCTGTGATAATGATTTAAAGCAGCACCTTTTAAAACCTTTAAAATAATGTTTTCAAAATCGTTTTGATGGTCCATCAACTCTTAACAAGCGAAACGATACTTGCTGCATTTGCTCTGCGGCCCTCTACTGGCTTTAACGTCACTAAACAAGTTTGCCCAATCGGGTAGCGATCTGTAGTTCAAGTAAAACTAAAATTGACTTGCCATACGGCAAGCTTCCATTCCAATCTGTAGAGGGTGCAACTTTCAAAACTCCTTGATGATGCTTTAAAGGCGCTCTAAGCGAGGCTGTTTCACGTCACTTCTTGTTGACGTTCGAAGTATTGTCAAACAAAACGGACGATAGCTCCAGAGAGGGTTCAAGCGTTATAAGTTAGCTTACTCCTCCCCCTCCCTCCCATGCTTCCCGAAAGACTCATGAACCTTGTCGTTTATTGGCTGGAACACTGTTATGTTTCGTTTTCGTTTGTTATGCTAGGTTTGCCCACTGTGTTATGTTGCCGTTTGTGGAGCCTGGGCTGTCTACAGAGACCGCGTTTTTTTACAGTGTGTTCAGGGGACAGGCAGCTAGCAGATTGTGAGGAGATGTTTGCTGTATGTAACAACACATGTTTTAGCCCTAAAAACGTGTCACATCGCTTAGAGCACCTTTAAGATTCATGATAATGGTCTAAGACATAGAGTAACAGACTCTTCCACTGTTGTGGAAAAACTCTTTCAAATTAAGAGAATATAGACTCTGTGTTTTAAAATATTTTGGATATGAACAAAGGTAAACATTCTGTGTAAGGTCTTAATGTGATGTAAAATACAACAGACACAATAATAGATGCAATAGTTTCCTCAGTGAAGAATTATGGTTTTGGTTTCACCACAAGTATGCTAGTCAAATGTGGTTGCATTTTTAATGCTTTCAAAAGTGATCAGATACTCCTGCAGCATTAATGCATTGTTAAAGGGCCCAGAATGTCAAACCACATTTACCTTGTTATTGTTGAATTTAGGTAGCTTAAGGTATCCAATGGACCACAGCAAAACTTCAACCGCCGTCTACCGCCTCGTTCTAAACAATTTCAAGCTAGAAATGGCCAGGCTGAAACAGGCCAATCTGAAACAAGGTGCTTCTTGACGTCGGCACCACTAAGATACACCTCCTATATTTGCATGGTTCAACCAAAGATTGTTTGGAAACGTCTCTGGTCCAATCCTCTGTTGCTTCATGAATTTGCCAGGGGAGGCGGGAATTACGGATATTTTTGTTCTAAGCCTTTTAAATGTGCCTGTAAACAACGCGCTAGCAGTGCTCCTGGGTCACTGTCAGCTGCACAAATTTGCATACACTATTATTGAGGCTCATAGAACAAATTATGATGGTCAAAAAATGTGTTGTATGGTTCCTTTAAATTGTGCTGTTAAACAAGGGAATCTAAAAACATAGTGCTTTAGTCATACGGTCACAATCAGTGCTCTACTTATGCAGTCATAAGTCATACGCCATTAGTGGCCTAAGTGGCTGTTTGCTAGACCTGAATTAAAACTAGCAATAATAAGTCCCTCTCAAGATAAAGCATAATTACACTCAAAGGGCATCAGTTGACTCAGTACACTGTGAGGAATTAGAGAGAATGGCTCAGATGCCAAAATGTGAAGCGACTGGAACAAGCAATCACACAAGAACCTAAATGACTAATGCTGCAGGATTAGATTTTTGTCTGTGGTTTAAAGAACACCAAGTTCATCATCAATAGTTCATCACTGTTGTGTTTTTAGAGAAAGCATCAAACTGCCAAAAATGCCTGACTGTAACTTTTACAGCCAATCACTGACTTCAAGATTGATAGGGTTATATTTAAGGTTACTGAAAATAAAGCAAATAAAAAAAAATAATAATGTAAAATGAAAATCTGATTCAGTTTTATTCATCAAAGAATACCACACTGAACAAGTAATTTCTCGTGATTTTATTTTCTTATTTTCACAGCTGGTGAACATAGGTCCAAGCCACAAACTGATGAAGCACCTGCCTCAGTGTTCATTTAGCAATAGCCCCCTGTTGTCACCTTTGGTTAGCCACCAAAAGGGATGCCCAGTTACTGGTTGCCAGATCTCTTAGAACACAGAATGGTTCTGTGTTCTAAGACAGTATTCTTGCACAACAGACACAACACCGCAGGCTGAGGCGACCACAATACCCAGGCCTGGAATCTCTCAACAGCACTCGTAACACGCCTGCTCCGTCACACACAGCCATGAATCCAGGTCCCAAGTGGCAATGAGGTAGGGGGAAAAGGTTAAAGACACTCCACAAATTCAAAATATTATCTTTTGTGGAATAATACTACTGACATAAACCATGTGGTAACCTAAAAATGATGGATCTGCCATAAAGAGAAGAATGTCCTTCAGGCCCACTTCTGTTTTTCTGTCAACCGATGTTTCCATTGGCAAAGATCCTCCACGAAGATCTAGCTTTCATGAGCGGTCCATGCATGTGTGGTTGCGTTTTATGAGCTCGCGAGACAAAAGTGGCAGTAGCACATTTCATCCGTTGGAACGGCCTCCCTGTCAAGGCCAGAGCCGATCTGGAGTGTGAAACTGAGCATGGCCTGTTGCATGCTCCGGGTCTCACACAGGCTCGGGGTCCTCTTAGTTTCTGACTGCTGAGTGAACCTGATGGCAGGAAATGGGCCTCGGACATCATCTCGCACTGCTGATCAGCATCCTTAAAATGTCAGATGTACTTACCCTCCCTACTGACTGGTATAATGGCCTGATGCTTTCACAGGCAGCATTTGACTTAATGAAACTGCAGCTCATTGAGAGTTGGCCCGGGTGCAACAGGCCCCTCAGAGCCTTCTGCTTTACTTTAACATGACCTGCTGCCATGGAGCAGGCACTTGTGTGACACACACTGACCTTTATTGTCCTGTGCTAGCTCTTATGGGGCTTCAGCTGTGAGAAAGTGGACTGTACTGCTCATATGCATCACACACATGTCATATTGCTGTCAGAGAAAAAATACCCTGAAAATGTCAGTCATGAAATCCATTATGTTTTTATCTCTGGAGGAAATACAACTCATTTGATTTGTAAAATAGGTGAACACTCCCTAAAATCCTTGCTGGCTTACGGGCACATCATAAGTCTGCCCGCATCTGCCAGTGTTCTGTGGGCCGGTGAGGCATTATGCCATACCCAGGGCACAGACAGGGAGAAAAGCACGGGGATTTGGAGCAGCACGTCCTCTGAGCCAGAAAGATTATTGTATCATAGTATTCGCTCAAATCAGCAGAGACTCATCCTCTCCACTCACAATCAGCCAAAACTCCTCTCCATCATAAATCCACAGTTTCCCCCACTGGAAGAATGGAAAAAGTTTGAATTCCTCTGCGCCATAAAAACCCATTGTGATGGTCCTTTGTGGTAATTTATGGAGTTTCATCAGGCATGCAGTAGATCTGAATCATAAGCCTCTTTCCCCACTGTTGATTTCACACATTTTACAGCAGTCCCTATATGGTCTGTTGGCATGATTTAGAGGCCCCTAAAAGCTGCCCCTTATGGCAAATGCCATGCTGTTATATGACCTCTAAATATGTCAGGATACCACAGAGGTCTGACACTGATCGGACATACAGATTTGAACATAATTTAGTAATGGATTTGATCAGCAGTAAATATATAACAGTTATGAAAAATGTAAGGGGTTTTGAAGAGTGATTTGGACTAAATACAGATCTGTGTTGGATGCTATTTTTTAGGCTACCGGTGAACTACAGTAGGCCAATCTCCCCTTTCACTAAAAACAATCCTAACAAAAGGTTCACACGGATATATATATATTCATAAAAGATTACAAAAAACAGTGTTGCAAAGAATGCTTTTCCAAGGTAGGTTATACTTGATATACATCAGATCAGTTACTTTTACAATTACTTGCAATCTCATCTCTGGGGTAGCCATATGGCCTATACTTGTATGGGTGTAACCACATGGTTAACAAAGTTAAAGTTCATTTAGTTGCTTGGCCTTACACTGTCACTGACACAACAATACTGATCGCCGTGGGAGACGGAATAACATTCAGCAAGCATAATCTAAACAATCTTATACCCAAACGTGTCGGTTGTTTTTTTGACAAGTGATATTTAATTTCTAAAGCAAAATTCACAGGGGCTATGCTATAAACTATAGGAACATTTACGAGGTGCATTAAGAGTTTTCATATTATTTCCTCATCTGGCATATGCCTGCGTGCAGGATGCCAAACGCCATAAACTTGAATCTAGGGAAGGAGAGGGGGGAGAAAGAGAGAAGTGAGAGAGAGCAAGAGAAAGAAGAGAGGAGGCACTGCAAAGCATAGGGGCTGGAGCTTACACTGTGGGGCACGAATACGCTTTTCAGTTAAGGCTTTACTTGACTTGACTTTAACACAGACGGCCAGCAAATATTTGTACCTCAAATCCATCTGCATGTACTCACCCACACCCAAAAAACGGATGAGTGATTTTGGGCCGTGAGCGGCGCTAACTGCAACCGAGCGCCAGATGCATGACTTCATAGTGAAGTGCATACAGTGGGGAATGGTATAAGCAGCTAGTTAGCTACTGCTTACATTATGAATGACCGCAAGCAGTCGTCTGAGGAGCAGGCAGCCCGAGGAGGTGAAATGCAGCTGGAGCTCTGCCCACTTTGAAGGGGGAGGAGGTGAATCAGTCTTCCCCAGGACACCACTGGCCATGAGAGAACATGTTAGATAAGCACAATGATTTGTCAAGCTGCAAAATGAAATACTGAGGGGCAAGGTGTTTGAAATCTCAGTGATCCAACTTAAAGAATTACCAAAACCCAAATTTTGTGCTGGTTACTTTTTTGACTGGCCAAAATTCTTTCTTTAGTTTATTGGATATCTACCATTTAAAAACTGTCAGTAGATCAGCTGTGACCATTATAAATTCTATGTAATAGCTGAAGAAAAATTTCAACTGCTGATGGTAATGAATATCTTTTTATAAACCATCAATTATCTTTTCAAAGTATCTCTCTATCCCTCTTGAAAATGGTGAAAGAAATTAAGTATGTTCTAAAATGTGTTAAAGAATACATATAGTGACTTGACAAATGGATGCATTAATCTAGGAAGATAACTCAAATATTGCCTTAGTTTGTGAAATTTTTCTTCAAATATGTTGGGAACTTTAACTGAGTGTTTAGTTTATGCCACTTTGATGAATCGAGGCTGACTCCACATCTGAAGTCAATAATGCACGCTTAGAGGAGAAAGTGTTCTACTGTGTGTGCAGTAGATGATCCATGGGCCAGGGTGCGACCCTACCCTCATCTACATCAATTAACAGCTAACCCTGCCTGCGTATTAATATTCCTATGGAACATTTGGATTTGGACTGACTCAATGTCTTCACGCTATGATGAATATAAAGCTTGACCCTCTGCCCTTTACCCATTTACCGAAGAACTAACGGAGACCCTTAATCACGGTCAACGAAAACAAATCATTGCAAATTTGAAATTTCCTGTCTCGTAGGCCATTTTCCATAGAGGAAATGTAGATTTAAATATGTGATTATTCTTCCCCCACTCAGGTCAGGCCCTGTGGAATATTTTTGCGAAATGGTCATTATACGTGCTGAAGCTTCAGCGATCAACCACAGTAACTCAATCCCCCCCCCCCCCCCCCCACAGTAAGGTCAAAGCATCATCATAAACACAGCAAAGAGTCACACTTTTGCAAGCACACGCGCATGTTTAATGTTTCATTTTCTTTTAAGAAAAAAAAAATCATCAAGCTTGCAAGATTAAGAGCTTCTTCTACAGGGCCAGAGTCTTCTAATCTCTATTGTCATTTGCTAACATGCTAAAGCAGCTCCTGCAGATGCAGCTGTGTTCTAGTGTTGTGTTTGTGGTTGGTGGGTGACGGATGCACTGTAAATCTGAGATAACGAGTTGTGCTGATTTCTTAAACATTTGAAATACTTAGGGAAATCAGCACAACTCATTATCTAAGTTGAAACAATGTACAGTATTTTTTTATAGCATGTAGATGGACCAGGTGCATTGTAAAAAAAAAAAAAACTTTCAACTTAGTTAGTGTCTGGGCTGCCAAATTTGAGATAATTCTCAACAATGCTCATTCACAACTTATTATCTTAAACTTGGTCAACTGAACATAGTTCAGCAGCCCGGATACTAACTTTTGAAAGGTTAAAAGCAAAGATTCTAGAGTGACCGTAGCGCTCTAGAATCTTTGGTTAAAAATGTGTACATGTTTTACAGTGTGCTGGAGTGAGAAGGGACATGGCTGGGCTGGCCTGTGGGAAGGAAGGCGGCGTAAGACTGGTTCCAGATCAGCTGTGTGTGGGCGTCCAATGGGAGGGTCTCCTTTGCAGCCAGTTTTATGTCGAGGTCCCATTGAGCTGCACTTGCTTTATAGCACCCACATCCTAATATGGCCTCTGATTCTCAACACACACACAAACACACACACATACATACACACAGACAGACACACATACATGGCCGCACGCACCCACACACCACACACACACACACATGCACACTTGTGCAGACATTTTGAGACTAAAAATGCAGATATCCAGATATAGGCATGCATATATCCAGAAAGATATAGGCATAGAATTTACAACATCTGTTATTTGCGGGGTCTCATAAAATGACATTTTTAATGAGATTATTACCAATTAATGACAAGTATGCATGCAGTTGCTGACCAAGTCTTGACGAAAGCACCAACACTCAGCTTCTTATACACGTAAGTCAGATACCTCAGCCAGGAAGGGACTCAAACATAGAGACATGGATTTTGGATGTGTTGCAGACTGATTCTAGCCTGGGCCCGCCCATACTTCCTGTGATGCTACATTCAATTTCGTGAGCAAGTCAGTATGGCCATCGTGCCGATTTAGAGGAATTATTTTTCCCAAATCTGTGGGCACCAATGAGAAACGAGCTTAGGCATGCGTCATCGGAATGAGTGGTCTGATTGGTTGTAGATTCGTCAAGTAGTATACAGAGGCATCTGATGGACGCAGGTTAAGCCTGCCTCCCAGAAGACGTTTAGTAATGTAGGATGGCCAGACCAAGCCCCTATGAGCTTTGTCGCGCAAGCCAGGCTAGACTGATTCATATTTTCTAATGAAAAAATAAACCTCTGGATGGCGAAACCTGGCAAATCTGGATGGCAGAAGCACGACGGAGCCCAAGAAGTACCAGCACCGGCGGACATCGAGAAGCTGCCGTCTTCAGACTGGCAGATTTTTTGAGCCACTTCCACCAAGCCTTACCTCATCTACACTGCTCTCCCTGGTTTAACCTCAATGAAACGGTCCAAAGGTCCGAAATCTCATAAAGCGGACAGGAAACCATGCTTTTGCGCTGAACCAAATAAACCATTACTGTGAGATAACTACTTGTCGGAAAGTTTCCATAAAGATGGCCTGTTGTTTCTTTCTCCACTTTTGTGCTTGAACAGAGGGACTGAGTTTAGATTAAGAGTAAATGAAAATAGAGATATTTCACACCAATCACACGTGCGAAACACACTGTATGAAGAGTCTGTGGGGACTGGAAAGTTGTGCCTTGTAGGTTTTGCCCAATGATGGCATTTAATGACCTAAACTCTTTCTGCTCTATTTGTTCTGATGACATTCTGAAACCGTAGACTATTGACTACTACTACCAACTAAGTAGAAGTTCATTGTCCATTTTAATTACCTCAATGAAATAAAGTTTCATAAAAAGATCATAGTGATTTTATTACAATGCCATTTTGCTTATTGTTCTGTAAAGAAACCCATAAGACTTACAATAAAAACAGCAACCAAATGGAAAAGTCAGAGTCAGCGCCACTCTTTCCACAAAGAGCTTTTGAGTAAGCACAGGATTGGACTCTTGTTTTTCTCCACTGACTTTTCCCTGCACAACTACACATAAAGTGATTAATAACACTTTGTTTCCTCTCACTTTTATTTCATAGTCAAATATTGTCAAATGTGAAGCAGCAGGAAAATAACCTGTCACTTTTTACTTAGAGTCCTACTGTACCTATTCCATTCCTGTCCTATTGCAGTCTCTCACGTTGTCTTTCTCTCCCTCTTATACTCCCTCCCTCTCCCTCTCTCACACTTTGTCTCTTCTCACTTTTATCTCCTAGTTGTCAAATGTGAGGAAGCAGGGATATAACCTGTCACCTTTTACTTAGAGTCCTACCTATTCCATTCCTGTCCCATTGCAGTCTCTCTCACTGTCTTTGTCCCCCGCCTTTTCTCCCTCTCTCTCACTCTCTCTCTCTCTCCCTCTCTCTTTTTCTGGCAGCAGACTTTGGTGCAGCTGCTGGATGTTTTGTCCTGTCAGGAGAGGAGTGCTCCAGAGTGGCTGGCTGCTACCCAGCCTGACCAGACAACCCAGATGCCTTAATGACCCCGCCAAGCCTCTGCAAGATTATTTCCTACTTTTGACAGCTCTTTGACCAGCGCTGGCCTGCTTATGGTACATGGGGTCTTAATTCATTAGAAGAAGAATGAGAGTAATGGTGGTCAGATGGTGGAAAGTACTACTGAGGCCGTTCACTGCTTGGAGACAAGCTGGCTTGGGCCACAATTGATAATGAGCATTGTCATTTCATATTAATAAGTGTGGTTTACTGTTGGATAGAGTTGTGCTGCTTCTGGTTCTATGCAGAACCATCCAGAACACGTTTTACATAGCGGTAAATGCTCACTGCTGTTGTGCTGTTTCCATGGCTGTGTCATTGTGAATATGCTTCATAGATTATAACCTTGTCGAATCTAATAAGAGGTGACCTTTCTCCAGAGGCTGCACTTTCAGTCATGCCTCCTCCAGTGACTGAGCATGTGTCCTGATAGCTCAGTTCTTAATGAAGCATCTGCAGAACAAAATCTATTCTCCAAAAAATCAGCGCTGAGCAATTAAAAAGGGGGACATTCGGTCTCGAATCTGTGGCTTTCCTAATGTAGCAAGAATGCCTATGAGGAAATACGATGCGCCATGATGTAAGCTTTGGCCACCGGTGGGACAATTTCACTATCAGGGAATGTGTTATTGAAAACATAATGAATTCATAAAAACTGTGTGTCCTGTTGGTTTGTTACCATGGAGTGCAGCACAAATTCAGCCATATTGTGCAACGCTATACATTTCTGAGGACATTTTGTTGGCAGATGGGTCATTGCATTATTTCAGACTAGTGTTTCGTACCCCCAAGCACTTCATTAGGGAGAGAGAATTCCAGCATGGTGCCATGAACGCTGCCATGAACGCAAGAGGGAAATCATGCCGGTGCATGTCGATGAACTGACAGCAAGCTGCTCGCTCAGCTGCTGGTTGGCTCTAAGCTGGCTCCTCTCCCCCCCCTCAGAGCTTCCTCCCAAATCCTGGAGTGCCTGGAGCTCTTCCTGTTTAATCAACAAGTGTGCTGACCAGCGGCCAGTGGCCATTATCCACTCGGCTGAGTAAATATTTGAAAATCAATGGGAATGCCACGGTTCGATGTGCCGACTGAAGTCTTCCAGGGAGATTGGAGCGCACTCCTGGAGCAGACGGTTGTTCTTCATGACTTTCTGTCCTCTTCTCTCTTCAGAGAACTTGGATGGAGGGCAGCGCACTTATCTGTGCATGACCTGTTCAGCAGCTCTAAAGTCTTATCAATGGCATCAAAATAGCAGTAGTAGTTACTGTGCACTTAAAGCAGGGCTAAGCAAGGTTCTGTTTTTTTCTCTCACGAGCTCCCGCTAAAGACATAATTGTATTGCACTGCATTCTATTGGAGGCGGTCCGCGCTGCTGAACATTGCAAGTGCTGTATCTACCGCTATAGGCCACAGTGGTGCATTCTACACTGTTCATTCACCGTGTAATGACTCATTTTTGCATCCTAAACAGTATGAAACGGATTAATTGAATGAAAAATGTTGCATAGTGGGCCTTTAATAGCAAAATCAATACACATATCTCTAAATGTGATGTCAATCATCCTCATGATACTGCCCTGACCAACTGTACACTGAGGTGTTAAATGATTTAACTCATCCGACTCATGATTTAACTCTTCATGCCTCCCCTCTTTTTGCCTAAACAGAGTATACAATGTATACATCTTTATGTATATGTTGTAAAACATGTACACATCTTTATGAATATGTTCAACACACACACTGTTGGCGCTCGTTTTTGTCTCAACCTTCATTAATTTATTCATTTATTCATTTATTTTATTCATTCATTCATGCATTCGTTCATGCATTGCTTTGCTCCCGTTCTCTCTGTCTCACTCACACCCTTACCCAGTGATTCAGTGAGTTCTGGATCTTTCATGGAGGGGGAGTGTGCTGGAGGCCCCTCCCATTGGCTATAAAGCTCCGGCATACGGAAACACTCAGTCTCACAGCACACGTGGAGCTGGGGGAGGACAGATGAGCAGCTGACACTGTCAGACACACACATGCACAGACACACATATATATAAATAAGAATATACATATACACATAGACGCTCACACACACTTGAGTTGCAATAACAACACACACAGACGCCTATCTGCCTGGAGAGATACATTTCTACATCGCAGACTTGCTGAGAGCTTGGACAAGAGCTATGCAAGAGTGGACGACGAGCACCATGCTCTCCCTCTCCAAGGCTAGGTGAGAAGTCCAGTTGTGGAACAGGCTCATCTGCCAGGACTGCAGGCCTGTTCTTCAGCTCTATGAGAAGCAGACTGTGGTGAGGGGGACTGGCCTGTCAGCCCGGGGTGAGACGGACTCTGGAGCGCTGTTCGGACTAGCAGGGAGAAGGGCCGAGATGTCTTTCGCCATGGTGAGGCCCAGCGCTGGGCACCTCCTGTGCTCCGAGCTGGGCGCCCCCTCTGGGGACGAGGAGAACAGCAGCGAGGACTCGCACTCGGACCACAAGTCCTTCTGCCTGGACGCGGCCACACAGGAAGGCCTCAAGGCCGCGTCCAGGAAGCGCAAGCTCAGCTGCCGGACGTCCCCGGTGGCCGACGCACGCTCCTTCGTGACCGAGTACCGACAGCGGCACGCGGCGAACGCCCGCGAGCGAGACCGCACCAACAGCGTGAACACGGCCTTCACGGCCCTGCGCACGCTCATACCCACCGAGCCGGCCGACCGCAAGCTGTCCAAGATCGAGACGCTGCGCCTGGCCTCCAGCTACATCTCCCACCTGGGCAACGTGCTGCTGCAGGGGGAGGCCTATGCCGATGGGCAGCCCTGCAACCGCACGCCCTCCGCCCTCTACTGCAGCCCCCAGGGACACACGCGCAACGGGTCCCCCAGCCCTGACGCAGAGAACTCCCAGCCCAAACAGATCTGCACGTTCTGCCTCAGCAACCAGCGCAGAATGGTGAGTACAGTAGCTTGATCATACAGTACACACTGCCACTGTATGCTAACAGCCTTGACAAAAAGTACAAATCTCATGATTTCTCTATCGCAGTTACTGCTACACTATTACTGTTATACTGCTAGAAATACTTTGTAATCTACACCAGGTTCAACTCACTCGTTCCAGTTCCTACATATGGTAAGCAATCTAAAGTAATCTAAACCTGAAAAATTCATCAGTTACAGGCTTTACTCGAGTCAGTAGACGATGACTGTGAGTTCGCCAGTTGTCTTTTTCAATTTTAATACCATTCTAATTTTATGGTAGCCTGAATATGACTTATTTCATATAACATTTGAGTATAAAATGATGAAATTGCAAAATTTTGTGTTTATCATGGTTTGGGGCTAGTATTCACCGTATTTGTGTTGCCACAGACAACAGTTTGAACTATGATTCATTTTGCATCTTGGAAAAGTATAGGCATAAAAAAAAAATTGTCTAGCAATATTTTAGAACTGCCAGGAAATACAACCACAATAATTTTACAAAAACAACCACCATTCAAAGGTTAATGAGGCCCAATATTTCTGTCCTACCTGACAGTCTGGTAAAAAGGATAGAGGAACGATACAGTCTCACACAGTCTATTCCATTATTAACATTTACACTTCTGGCAGTGGGTTACTGGGAGAGTTTAGAGGCAAACAAACTAAAATATGAATGGTGGGGAACAAAAGGAAGCTGAGCACGGTGCATGTAAACAATCTCCAGGCCAAAGCCTGAACAGTTCCTGTCCCCTGTGAACGGCCCAGACACGCTCAGCGTTCTGGAAACATCTGTTCTAATCCCACAACCCACAACTTTTTACCGGCAATTGACTTTTGAGAAAATTTATATCCTACGATTAGTGATACCTTGAGAAAGACACATGAATTCTTGAGCTCAATATATTGCTTTTATAACCCTCACAAAATGTCCTCTCCACGCCAATAGAGCAAATATTACTGTGGAGTTACATGTCATGCATTTTAGTGAGTCTGTTATATGTTCAGCACATAGTTATGTCATGGATAGGATATACAACATTATTTTTCAACTATTAGTTTTTACAACTATTTTTCCGTAAAAAATCACTGGTAATAAAAATTCAATAATACAAACTCCAAAGCAAACCAAATGTTGCTTCAGTAATGTCAATTACACTAGAAATTTTGCATGAATAAAAATAGTTAAAATGTAACAATGTAATTCTGTCATACACAGACTGACAGACATCCCTCCTCTCTTTAGATATAACTTACTAGGGCTGGGCAATTAATAGAATAGAAATCGTAATCGACATTCAGAACCTATAATCGATCAAAAAGACTTGTCAGTAAACTATGAGGGCAAAATAATAATATAAATAAAATAATCGTTCATTAGTCTAAATTATGAGAATGTTTTGAAAAGTAACTGTTACTGTGATCTGAAAAATGAGGAGTGTTGTTTTTGTTTCATTTAGAAGACTAATATGCTTTTCAAACATATTTCAGCATCCGTGTTTAATTTCACTTACGCCAAGTGCCCTTTAATTTGGTTGTCAGGAGCGACTGCATGAAATGGATTTGAACCTCTGATCTATGGCAGACTTGTTTGGCATATGGCATCTATCAAGGGGAAGGAAAATGCGTGACAAATTCACTTCTTGAGTGATTTCGGACTCAGTGTTTAATTATTTTACATCACCATTCAAAAACATTTCTAAACTCATTATGGATATGTGGGCTATTTCATTGTTTTTCTATGTGCAGCATGTAGTGTTTGGCCCCACTTTAAATCATTAGGAGGTGGTAGTAGGGAGGCCGTTAGTTTGCACTGGGCCAGCAAGAGCAGAAGCAGCCTGCTGCTGCCGGACGCTCTGCACACTGAGATCTGCTAGCCTAGTGGAGCTAATGAGACACATATGGGACTTCCTGCAGGCTCTACAAACACACACACACACACACACACCTCATACATACGTCTCACACACCTCATACACACATCACAGGCATTAGGAGAGATTACATGAACTTAAAATCTAAAGCGACGGAGCAAAGAAAACTAAGACTCAACAAAAACAGAAGGGTCCAGAGTTAGTCTGATGCTGTGTGGTGAACTCACATGGGGGAGGAAAGAGGATGTGATGGTGACTTGGAAGGAATGGGCTCCTAAAGGGGATATTAGTGTGTATGTGTGTGTGTATGTGTGTTGGGAGAAGAGCTATGGTGTCAAGGTAGATGGAAGGATACATGAGATGATGGCGGTGGAGGTGTGTGGACTGACGTGAGGTGACAGATCTCAGAACTCAGGAGGTGTGGATGTGGACTGGCAGGTGTGTTGTCTCAGCGTCCGGAGCAAGCCATCTTAGAAGGTGTGTGATGGATTCAGGAGGGCCACGATGCAAAGGTCAGATAAGACGCACCCTTGAGGAGGTCCCATAGCTCACGGACTACTTGTCTATGCAGAGCTGTGTTTAGCCACTGAGAGCCAAACCACACACACATATGGAAGCACTTTGGCACCTAATCTTCTTGCTAAGATTGCTGTCGGAGCTGTGATGGACGTTAAATGATTACATTATCAGCCAAGGGATCAGTTGTACAGCTCATCCAGACATGCTGACGTACTAAGCCATACATAATAGGTCTACATTTAAATAAAATGGCTGGTGGACTAGTGGAATAGAAATTATGTTTTTGTCACCCCTAAGGGCATCTATGAGACGAGTGTATCTAGCCCAGAGACGGTTATTATGCTTCATTATTCTTTCGATACTACTGAATGGCAACAGCAATACTCTATATTCATGGAGGGTATTTTAACCATTTAGACAAATGATCTGTAACATAATTTTCAAAGCTGTTAGTGAATAGTGAATAGAAAATTCTAAATTTTTTTATGTTAAAGTAATCTTAGAGATGTACAATGTGTATCTGTGTAACAAACCCATAATCTTATAGATGTTCAACCTGGGTCAGTGTTACGTATCAGTTAAATTTTGCCGATTGAAAAGTGCAAAATGGGAAATTAGAAAATTGGATTAGGCCTACATTTTCAAATAATATTTTTCTGTTGCTGTGTCCATAATTAAAACTTAGAGCCTGTTTCCCAATTTTGCATTTGCACAACGGTGGAGATAAAAATGAGATAATTTCTTTAAATGAAGATCTCATTTCTGTGTGGGCAATGGGCCCGATTCAGACAATCTAATTGGCTGACGAGGGCGCAGTACCTCTCACAACGCTTTCATTCAAAGAAGAAAAAAAATGTAACTGATAATCATTACTGTGATTTGAATGTGTTTATTCTATTTAATTTTAATTGTCTGTCTTTTTTAATTGTTTTAAAACATTGATTAACTTTCTATTTTAATTTTATTGTGACATTAATTGATTCAGATATATTATATGGAATTTACTGCAGGTTAGAGTGAACATTACTGAAAAGGACAACTATATGGTGCTAAAAGTGTTGTGTAACACGCAATGCACTTTATTATAAACACATTTGAATCTAACAAACTGATTTCATATGATCTCTTTCAGAACAAAGACCGTGACAGAAAATCAGCTATCAGGAGCTAATACTGAAGACATACAAATATTACAGCAAGAGGACGTCTAAAATGTATATACTGTATACTTTGTTGTAAATATACAAATATATTTAAAAACGATAATGAAATTATCTGTTTGTGTTTTCTATTGTTGCGAGAAAGAGAGAGAGAGAGAGAGAGAGAGAGATTGAGAGAGATATTACTGAAGATTACTGTATTACTAAAGTTCAGAGCAAAGTTAAACCATCAAAACAGAAAAGGTGATGGTGGCACCAGTGTTTCAGGTGCAGGTCTGAGACCCACTCCACCTGACCCCATCAAATTATCCTTGAGCAAGATACTGAACCCCAATTGCTCCCGGTGGCAGGATGGCGTCTTGCATGGCAGCCTCCGCCACTGGTGTGTGAATGAGAGGCATACGTTAAATCGTAATTTAAGCTCTCTTACACACTTAAATAAACTTTCCTCCTCACCTGAATGTCAACTTCTAAGTATATTATTCTTCAGTGTAAATCCACAAAACATTCTGTGACCTCCTGGGAAAAAGCCCCCCCCCCCCCCCCCCCCCGGGGCCTGCCCTCCCTGCTACCCCACAGAGACTGATGGAGTTGGTGGGGAGACACACGCCAGCAGCCAGCCTTGCCCCTGCTCCTCCAAGGAGGACTCTTGCCAAAACCAATAAAGCTCCCCTGCGTCCTCACGGCCAAGGATCCTCATTAAAAGACCACCGGAGGAGCAGCCAGAGGGGGGAGCCAGGCACGCTCCGCTCAGCTCCTCGACAGGGAGAGGAGCCACCGTGCCACCTGTATATATCAGCTAGGCTCATCGGAGAGGATTTCCAAGTAGCACAACTCTTCTTATAATTGTGAGTTCCTAACTCTGAAAGACTACTAAATACTGTAGCTTGTTGATACATACATGTATACAGTGCAGTCTGCTTTACATTTATAGGCCATTATCAGACTATTTATCCAACTGCTATTGACAAAGAACTGCTATTGACACCTTCATAACATTTGTACGCAGCCATGCAAATGACTATGACAAAGGCCCCCAGTGCATGAGTAAGCGCAGCATTGCTTGTTGATGCGTGTGTGGTGAAGTGTGTGAGGCATACATTAAATGATTACATTATCAATCTGACCAACAGAAGAGGAAGACTGAGGGAAATACTAATGTCTTGCCACACTCTGTAGGTGCACATATGAACCCACATCTACGGACAATTGATTTGAATATGGTCAGTGGTGAACTTCACAGAGGCTATGATAATGCTATTATTTTAGTCGACTTCCCCTCAGTCAGGGAGATGTTCTCTGCGCAAATGGCTTAAAAACAGCCGTCTCGTATAACTGAGGTTTTGGCATTGGGCAGGACTCCTTCAGATGTAGCACAGACTGAAATCCAACCTCCATACTTTGTGTGTCCTGTAGAGGAACGTCTATGTGTAAAACCATCAGAGCATCGAAAAACTAATTTTTAAATTCATGCTTGATGTTTAGGTAAGAGCTCTCACAAAGGCCTCAGACAAAAACATAAACACAGCATATTGATGTTGGATTCAAAGGTGTGTATGGACATCAGTATGTGCATCTATTTGTATCTAAGGGTTAGAGAAGTTGTCTCAGTGTGTCATATTGTAAGGGGAGTGGTGGACTGTGCAAAGTAAAAAAGCATAATTCTCAACAAATCTAGCAAAGGCAAACGAGTCCAGACAGAGAATGCATTGGGCATCAGATATCTCACTAATTTGTTGATCTACAGGTAGAGTTGAAATCAGTTGATTTGATTGGTTTGGTTGGACCAAATAAACAAGCAAACAGCTGCAAAGTCTACACTTCAGAGAACAAGCGCCACCTTCAGGCGGTCTGAGCAAACTTCCGTGGCGTGACGATGTTGTTGAGTTCTGAAGCGCTGCTGACACCCCTGGCTAGCTGCATGCAGCTGGCCTCGTCTCCCTTTAATGTGACACAGGCATGCGCTGTCCCAGTCGAGTCAGAGTCGGAGTCGTAAAAAGAAAGAAAACATCCAAGCGTTCATTATTTCTGAGACGCAAAAAGCCACAAGTCACAAGCCCATGAGAGAGGCCAGCAGGTGCCCCCTGTGCCTGATCCCCACTCCCCGCTCTAGGTTATCGACTCCCAGGCCCACACACCCACACCGTGGGCTCCTGCCAGAGGTGAGGGGGAGTGGGACGCTAACTAGGAACGGAGCTGTTGGAACACACTGCATGAGGTAAGCCAGACACAAAAGCTGAAGGCTTTGTCAAAGTATCAATTTGCGGCAGCTGCACAGTGAAAACCAGGGAACCTTGAAAAGAAATTCGGTTTCGGTCCAGCTACTTTTCAAAATCAATTTTCTGATCATTTTAATTACAAGCTGAGGCAGTGGGCTGACTTGATGGTGGTGCAGTTTGAAGAGGATACACACACATGCACGTATGCACACAGACACAGAGACGGAGGAGACACACACATTCATACCAACAGAGACAGACACACAAACACACACACACAATGTCAATCATCTGTCATACTTCTTCTCCCTCTTGGCCCAGTATTCCTGAGTGGAGCAGTAGTTAATGGAAGTGCAAGTGCTCCAGACAGCTGTGCTATGTGCTGGGACAAGCTAAGGACTGGAGCCACTCTCACTGCCCGCCTGACTGCCTCTTCACTCTGCCAGCCCTGCTGGGCCTCTGCCTCCCTGCCCCTTCAGTACGGCACCTGGGCACAGCTCTCAGTCACTCAGTCAAACACACACACACACACACACACACACACAGCCTCACATCCGGTCACACATAGACACAGTCACAAGTCACGTCACACATAGACACAGTCATAAGTCACACACACACACACACAACCCGCCTCACCTGGTAACACATAGACACAGTCACTAGTCACACACTCACACACACGCAGACTTCTGTGCGTCTGGCCTCCAGGCGTGCGCACGCCAGCATTCACATGGCAACACATGAAAGGAAGTCCTAATCGCCATGGCAATGGAGTGACAGGTGGCCCACTTGGCTTGATGGCCCATTCCACCCCCCCACAAAACACCTCAAACCAGTCGTGCTCACGGCTGCTATAACACCTGCAGGGAAGAGAGAAAGAAAGAGAGAGAGAGAAAAAGAAAGAGAGAGAGACTGTATGTAAGCTACTGTTTCAAGACAAGGCTAGTGCCAACTGTCAACATTCCAGTGGTAGGGAAGTAAAGAAGTCTACTCTACATTTGTAGGCCATTATCAGACTATTCATCCAACTGCTATTGACAGAGAACGCTATTGGCACCTTCATAACATTCACTCATACGCAGCCACGCAAATGCCCGCATGCCAAGGCTCCAGTGCATGAGAAAGCGCAGCATTGCTGTTCTGCACAGCTGCACGTTTACAACAGAAAAATAACAATGCCTCCTTTAGTGAACTCAATTTAGAGCGACTCCAGAGTCTGTCTCTGACAGTAGTGGCATAAATGCATGTGCACCGTATGCATGTATTCTGAAGACGACAGAGAGAAAGAGACAGACAGGGATACAGATGATGAGTGTCATGACAAACAAAAAGAAGGTGAGAAACGACTAAAAGGAGGAAGAGAGAGAGAGAAGGGTGAAGGACATTGCCTTGGCATGGCAGAGCACAGGGAGAAAGTGAGGAGAATGATGGAAAGAAGAAAGAAAAGGGGATATTAGCAATTAGGCCCGCCCATACTTCCTGTGACGCTACATTCAATTTCGCAAGCAAGTCAGTCTGGCCAGGCTGCCGTTTTATAGGAAGTATTTTTCCCAAATCTGTGGGCACCAAAGAGAAACGAGCTCACGCATACGTCATCGGAATGAGTGGTCTGACTGGTTGTAGATTCATCAAGTAGTATACAGAGGCATCTGATGGACGCAGGTTAAGTCCGCCTCCCAGAAGACATTTAGTAATGAAAGATGGCCAGACTAAGCTCCCATGAGCTTTGTCGCGCAAGCCAGGCTAGTGTACAGTACTTTCAGTGGACGCAATAAGGCTGTGTACTTTCAGTGGGTACAAACTGAGGCCTACACTGGCATTCCATTCACACCTCCTTAATTGGCAGCTTTCGAAAGGCAGGCAGACTCAAGGCTTTGCATAAAACCACATGGAGAGAACTGTGGCAGTGGTTACACACCTCTGTGTCCACAACCAGCCCCATTAAGGAAGTTTTAGTCGGGGACGGATGCCAACAGCCTCGGTTAGGGAAGTCTCATTTGTCAGTTATGGCCACTTCACCTGAGCCAGGACAATGTGCTGCAGGCAGGGGCGTAATGTCCAGGGGGGTTAAGGGGGTCATGACCCCCCCCCCCCCCCCCCCCCTAAATAATCAGATCCAACCAATACAACCCCCCAATATAATTTAATTATTTATTTAGAGATCCCAATCTTCAGAACAAACTTACATCCTTGGCTGAAGACTCAGCTGGAGATCTGTGTGAAGCCGTGTCTGAAAGCTGGCCAAAAAAAGACTCAATTTCTCAATGCTGATGATAAATACCATCTAGAAGAAAAATGGCCACAAGCCCAGATTTCTTGCAGTAGATATAAAATGATTATATATTACTCCTTATACAAATCCTGTCATCACAAATGGATTGTTGTGTCAGCAAGAAAATCACATACAGTAAAACCTCTCACTGGCTTTATTATATTTCTCAAGCAAATATGGACGTTGAAACAGAGATGAGTCGTGTTAGGAGCATGTTCTTTCTTACATGGCCATCTACTAGGCTGGGCAGGTGAGTGGTCACCGGGTCTCTTCATGGAGAGGACAGTTTCACACTGGTGTAGATTCCTCCTAGCGTCCACAAGGCAGCGGACAGGAGACAGCGTGGACACTGCAGGGCAGATGGGACACATTAGAGGAGAGGAGAAAAGGGGGGAGGGAGAGGAGAGAGAAGAGAAGAGGCAGGCAGGAGGAGATAGCGCTCGCTCACTGGGAGGGACTGTGGCATCCGCTAGGTGCTCTGGACTGCTTTACGGCTCTGGGGAGGAAGGAGGCTCTCCAGCTTTTACAGGCCTCTGAAGCGATACACACACTTTAGTGCTCCAGCATGTGTGCCGTAGCAGTGCAGCTCCAACCAGCACGTCTGTCTCTCACACACACACACACACACACACACACACACACACACACACACAGGCACTGGCAGACACGCTCCAGACCCACTTCCCTCACCGCTGGCTGCCGCTGGGCTGAGTTCACCAGCGGAGACTCGCGAAGCGAAGCCGTGGATCCTCCGAGCGGAGCTGCCCACTCCCTGTGGCTCACTGCAGGGGCCAAGCCTGCTCAGCGGTGGGAAGAGTAGAGGGACATGGAGGGGAAAGACAGAAAGACTCAGACAGGGATACAGATGAGGAGTGTCACGCCAAACAAAAAGAAGGTGAGAGAAGACAAATAAGGAGGAAGAGAGAGAGAGAAGGATGAAGGGCAGTACAGAGCACAGAAAGGAAGTTAGGGGAATGATGGTGAGAAGTGAGAAGAAAGAGAGAGAGAGAGGTGAAGAGGCAGAGTACAGGGGGCAAGTGAGGGGATTGATAGAGAGGGAGCAAGAGAGAGAGAGAGAGAGAGAGATGGCCCAGTAGCGGTCCAGCCCAGTCCACTCTCTCCTGCTCAGATGGAGCGAGGGGGTTTACTGCTGGAAAAACTCCCCCTGCTGTCAATCATGGCCTTTAATAAAAACAGAGTATAGCGTTGCGGTCTCGCTTGCTTTGCCTGCCCCTCGGAGAACTGGAATGCGATGGTGTCTGTGGAACTGTGAAAATCCCGCCTTTTATTGCCCTCTGCTTCGGGCTGGAAAATTGGGATCGCGGCAAATCCCATCTGGTGGACATTAACTAACCGCCTGGAGCTCCAGCCACTCATGAAATGAAACTTTTTTTTCATTGAAACAAAAAAAAAGAAAAGAAAAATGAGAAGCCGCCACTTCCAGAAGGTGTTTAATCAGATTTCCTCTGGCTGAGAAAGAGACTGGATTCAAGCGCTGTCACCCACACCTCACAAACTGTTTGCACGCCTCACTAATCAAAAATGTAAACAAGAGATGACTCCTCTCCTCTCTCAGCCCCCTACCCCATAGGCTTCCATTCAAAGAGCCATCAGACAGACAGACAGACGGACAGAGAGAGAATATCTCCCATTATTCTTGACTTCCAGTCCAGGCCAAGCATTACAGTGAGGCAGGATAATACTGGGTGGCTGAGGGGGAACAAGAGGATATGGCATCACTTTTGTCTGGGTATTCATAAGCCATGGCAGGAACAAACAGGAAATTACTCATCTTCTTATTTTTCTATTTGACATCCACAGCTGTGCGCACCCAGATTTCACTTTGGCCCATGATTCAAAATGAATCAGAAACTAACTTTTTGGATGGCGTCTTTGTGAAAGCTGGTTGTAGTTTAGGGCTACAAAAATACCCTCACAGAAGTCAGACTTCATGGAGAGAGACGGCTGAAATGGGAGCTTACATCTGCCCTATTGGCAATAACACTAAGGCCTAATGTGGGCCTCAAACAAGCCTACGTGTCTCTATTGGACTAGTAGCTGCTTTGAGAGATGGAGGGGGCAGAACACAGACTAGGGCAGAAGAGAAACCTCTCAGTAGGATGTACTGTATGGGTTATGTTTGATGGAAATTATGGACATTATGATGCTGGAAGTTATGATAATTATGATGCACTGCAGGTGTATGTTATGTTTGTTGGAAATAATGGTCTTCATGTACAGATATAGGGATTCCATCGCTTATGACAAATGTAAATAAACATAATTATACAAAAAATGAAGAAGAGAAACCTCCTACCACATTCACCCCAGAGCCTATACATTCCATACTGTCTCCTACACCACCAGCGTTGGAGAAATAGGTACGTGAGGATTCCTTTGCACAGGTGGAACAGCAAGACTACTTCAGGCTAAGTTGGGGAGAAAACAAACACCAAGACAAACAACTTGGGGAGAACACAAACACCAAGACAAAAAGCAGAGGAAACAAACAAGACCAAAAGCGTAGGAGTTGTGTCTGCCGCTGGAGAACAAATATATAAGTACAGGCGAAGCGCAGCCTAGACTGAAACGCTCCGAGACACAGGCCCCACTGGCACTACTGAGAGCAGGGCACTGAGAGAGAGGGGGGCAGGCCACCAGCTCAACCAACCACAAGGATCAGAAAATGAAGTGTGACCAACTTTGGTCAAGCATAGAGAAACAGCTAACCACCACAGAAAAAAATGTTTCCATTCAGTTAGGTGATTCGTGGGAGATACGGTAATATCATCCTGCTTGGTGTTATGCGCAACTGAAACTGCAAGCCACCCCAAACACACAGAGAAATATGTGTATATGTGTACATATATCCAAATATATCCATATATGTACACATATATCCATACTGAGACCATGGAAATACACTCAATCTGATCATCTCTAATAGAAGTTGCTCAAGAACTAATATGATTTTTTTTTT
>JAGFZM010000142.1:248366-313176 GCA_017657215.1 Limnothrissa miodon
TTTTTTTTTTGCATGCACACACACACTCACACACATACACACAGAGACAGAGACATAGACACATAGTCACGCACACACACACACACACACACACACACACAACCTTCATCCTTATCTCATGACCTCTGTTCAGTCTGTTCCAGTGATGTCTTCATCCTCCTTCATAAAGCTGCACCTGGTCCTTACAGTGGAGTGTCTCCATCTCCAAATCTCCATCTCCCGCTGCCCTTCCTGTGCAGGCTGACCTAGGATCAGTGCAGCCCTTTTATAAGACACAAGAGCACCAGCTCCATAAAAACAGATAAAGAATGCCATTATGTATCTGCAGACACTGAACCAGGGAGACTACAGGCGTACCTGACCGACTGATTGGGAACAGACGCTTTCCAGGGAGCCATTCACACACACACACACACTCATCAATGGAGCTGTCATGTGAGATGGAGCCAGCCCAAATTTCATTGTCCTGATTGTGAACAAAATATATCTATTACAGATGGGATGTTGAACAGAACACCTATATAGATTTGGGAAACTTCCTACAAGTAAAGAGTGTTATTACAGCTCAAGAAGCTCCAGAGACAAGCAGTGGTCGACATAAAGCTGTCGTGTCAATGCGGTCACCTCATGTCACCTCTCTCGGGGAGAGGCTCCCCTGTTGTCAGTGTCTGGAGCTGAAGAATAAGAATGTTCTGACCTTCAGCTGGTGACTGGCCAGAGCAGGAGAGAGAAGTGATGATCAAGATCTCTCCGCCGTCAGGCAAAGCCAATATGTTCACATGCTCCTGGTGGAAAACTGGAGCGCCGGCCATCCACGTGAACCCGAGACAGACCTGCGCCGGCCTCTTAACTGCAGCCTGAAGGATTTCAGTGGTCAGACTTGTCCATTTTGAAGGTTGTCTTTGTTGAGAATTCACCCACGTCAAAAAAGATTGGATTTATTACGTGTGCTAGTGGTGGTGTTGACAGTGGTGATGGTTTGAGTCTGTGTCTGTATGCGTGTGCGTGCGTGTGTGTGTTTATGAACCCGTCCAGCGGTCTGAGGAGCAGTGTCTGTGTGTGTCTATATGTGTGTGCGTGTGTGTGTGTGTGTGTGTGTGTGTGTGTGCGGCGTGAGAGGAGCAGAAGCACGAGAGGTAGATTAATTTATGGCCCCCGGGGGCCCGAGCTGAGCCAGCACTGAGAAGCCTCTGGCAAGGGACTCTTGCTTCCTGCCGGACGGCCTCTCAGCAGACCGCTGCTCACTCCTGCAGCACACTACTGCTCAATGCAAACACTTCTCTGCTCACAATACGGCTCTGGCTCTGGCTTACATATACTCATTAAAGGGATTATAGAATGCACAACCACATTTACTTTGTTATTGTTGAATTTAGGTAGCTTAAGGTATCAAACTTCAACACCATCTCCAACCTCCTCCCACATGTAAATTTCAAACTAGTTTTCAAACTTATTTTGAAATTTACTGCGCTGAAACAGGCCAATCTGAAAAGAGGTGCAAAGACACATAACTTCGCTAAGATACATTTGCATACCCTATTACTGAGCCTCAAAGAAAAGTTCCTGATTGTCAAAAAACATGTTCTATGATACCTTTAAGCAGCTTTCTTATGGGTGCAAATGAAGGGCATTTTAATGCATATGTCAGAGAGAAAACAGCTGTTGGGAATAGATGATTATGACAATATAAGTATAAACATAAAGGAAGATTTATTACAACTCACTTACAATAACACAAACATAGACATAGAACTATGTTTCAGTAATACTAGTACATTGGAATGAGTGAATGCTAGACAGCCTTATAAATCCATTGCAAAAGTATCTGTGGAGTTGACATATCTCTCTGTCTCCAAACTGTCTGCCTCCAGTTCATCTGTAGTCATGTCTATGGGGATAATCCTGGTTGTGATTGGCCCAATCACACTCTGCGGATGCTGGGGATGTAGTTTTATTGCCCCCTCTAAGTTGTCAGGCTCAGTCTCGGATGGTGATGGTGATGGTGGTGGTGGGGCACCTGTGCTCACCTGGCCCAGGCAGAGCCCGCATCCGCTTGTCGTCAGCTTTGGAGTCTCTCCCCCGACAGAGCTGGTGGTGGCCGACAGTAGGAGGAGCCGCGCTCTCTCCACGACATGGACCACGGTGACGTCCCTGCTCCCTGTGTCCAGGTCCAGAGTGTCAGGGAGCTCTCTGGTCTCGGCGCTGTCTCTGTCCATAAGCACAGGCAGGTCAGCGTGCACTGCAACCCTCCTCAGAGAGCCTGGGTGCTCACCGATCCTGGGTGCAGCGTCTGCCTGTCTGGTGGTGATGCCAGCATCCTCAGGGACGTCCCTGTCCCTGTCCCTGTTCCTGTTCCTGTTCCCTTCTGCCGCCATCCTATGGCTCCCGGGATACAGACCATCCCTCCCCAGAGTCATGCTAAGCTCCTCACTGTCTGCATACAGGCCTGGGTGGTCATGGGCGTCCAGCACGATCTCTGCGCTGTCCAGGTCTATGGCCTCGGAGGGTCGGACCAGAGACCCTGCTGCTGCTGCTACTGCTGCTCTCGGCCTGCCTCTGGGGGGCCCAGCAGGGTCGTCTGGCTTCCGGTCTCTGCCTCCGTCTTTGGCCCCTGGGCCCTTTCCCACCCCCCGCTCAGAGTCCTTCTTCTGCAGTGCTTTGTCCAGCTCCTGGCTGCTCACATCCAGGTCCATCACTGGCTCTGAGACGGTAAGGGAAGAAAGAGATGGAGAGGATGCTTGTGAGACTGCCAAGCTACTGTCCATTGCGATATTAATGACATGTCAGAGACAGGCCTCAAGTTTTCATGTTCTGCTCATTTCTGTCATATTAAAGGACCTTGTGTTTTAATGATGAACATTTCTCTGATGTTCAGTACAGTAGCAGCCTTCCATCTGTCATAAGTCACATATACACACACACACACACACACGACACACACACCTGGTTTCTCTGCAGGGCACCTGTCCTCAACCACGTCCTTCTTCTGTGGCACATCAGTCATCAGCTCTGCACTGTTATCTGCACTTTCTGCTCAATGACACACACACACACACACACACACACACACAGCATGGGACAGCACAAAAGGGCCCAAATTAATACACATACAAATACATGCAGAATCCTACAGTATGTGCCCTTTGTATTCAAAAGTCTTTTTACCAGGTGAGTAGTTTTCCCGACGTGGAGGATCTATTGAGAAACCCATGGAAAAAAAAACACAATGGAGGTCAGCTAGCTTTGTAGGTATTTCGTTTCTGACACGATATACACCAGTGTTTCATTTCAACCAGACAAAACCAAACCATCTAAAGGAGTCTAAAGACTTGCAACTTCTTCTGAACTGAGATAGTTTAGTTTGCCTGCCTTTTGGTTTGCTCCTTTGCCGGGCTCTCCCAAAGCGCCAGTCCTCTAACAGAATAAGACAGGAAATAACACAGTCACTTCAACAGGGAGCTTCTTTCAGTACAAACATGCTCATTTGTCTTAATGTAAACACACACAGAACAGTGCATAGAAACCTCTGCTTTCTGCTGATAGGTCCACCTCTCTGCCATCTAGAGAAACATAGAAGCAATCAATAACCATATAGAGGTTTTTTTAAGGATACTGAGGAAACTATTTGCAGTTCTGTACTTGCATGAGTGTGTTACCACCTACCTGTTACCTCGACCGAATTGCTTTCTTTGGACATGGACTCAATAATTTCTGCAGGACCAAAGACACGCTTATTCCATGAGTTGCCCAGCATATTTTTGTGATAGTCAAAAGATACATACACACTTATTGAGTTACACAATCTGTTTTTGTTCATCATTGATGCCCCCTTTTTACACTGACCTGTCAGAACCGTTGATGTTTTTTGTGGAGTGGTAGATATCTCTGAAAAATGAAAAATAGAATTTTCATTCAGGTTTCCGTGTAAACCATATTTTTTCGGTGTAGGTGGTGAAATAACATAAGTACCAATGGAGTCGTCTGCTGGACTTGGAGTTGTGCACACTTCTGATAGGATATCTGCAATAATATGTGTTTCAGCAGGAGCCTCAAGGATTTTTGATATGACAGCAGGAAGGCTTTTGTGTTAACACCTTAACATGACAGCCAGATAGAAATTAGCATTGACGTACTAACCTTCAGGTGCTTCTGGAGCTTCAGGTGTAACCACTGTAGACCACAGAAGCAGACAAAAATATAAAGTAAATAATTTATGAATGAGAAACAAACTACTGTTGTCACTAGAGGGCATTTTAGGAACTTTCTCTCTTTGCCATGTGCAACCATACAGATCTATTATGAAGCGCAGTTTAATAAAACTTTTAAATACTTTTTCCATGTTTGTATGTTTGTTAAAGCTGCGTATAGATAAAAACCTGACAAGTCCTTTGGCCGGTGCTCAGGTTGACTCGTGCCAAAGGCATCTAGTTAACATTAGGAAGGAAAATTTTAAAAAGTATGTCCAGGTTCTGAAATGCTGAGGTTATTTGCATACAACCAGTATTTCAAATATATTTAATTTCATCAACAGTATACAAAAAAAAAGACCAAACGTACCATTTAAAAAGTTTAGCAACTCCTGACCTCTGTCTATAAAAGCAAACAGGCTGTGATTGTTAAATGTAAGACACATTACAGGGCTGAATGATTTATCTGTTCTTAACAAAAAAGAAAAAAAAAGTAGGAATGCTTTACCTTTAATAGTAGCTGAAGAGACTACTGTCACAAAGAGTAGAAAGGTCGGCAGAAACAATGATATCCTTGAAGGGAAAAAACACAAATTTGGAAGTACCACACTGATGTTTTCTTACTCTACCTTCTACTTTTGCTTAAAAAAAAACAAAGGAAGTTAAAGGGAAAAATATACAATGTCTTATAAAGATTTCTATGAATATATCTACTAGGTAGAATGAACCATATACTTACCTCTTCATGTTGGGTGCAAATGGCTGACACATACTCCATGAAAAATGCAGCAACATTGAGAGCTCAGAGAGTCTGAAGGTTCTTCAGCTGCAGCCCTTTCTCTTTATAACACACAGGCCTGAGGTGGACAATAGCCAATAGCTTGACTATACCCTGACCAACTTGCTCCTAGTGTTACATTCAGACAATGGCTATCTGTTGAGAACCGATCCATCCACCAATGGGTTACATCAGAAGTTCTTCGGAGTACACCAACCTTCTTTTCACAGCCTATAGTGGACTAGTCATTGAGTGGCAGTGACAAAGCATTTGCCACACTGTTAAGTCAAACATCTGGGATGATCAAAACCTCTGAATGTGCATGTGTTCTGTTCAGATAAAGACCACGCCAGTTGCGACACTCTAAAGGGTTTTCCTGCATCTTTGCCAATGTGGTCAGTCACCCTGCTTACTACTTGGTAAAATGAAACCCTTCATCCACACGAGCAGAAACAAGGGACCCCACTCTCCATTGATCTGAATTACAGGTGCACGGCTAGCAGGCCAGGGGACGCTTGAGTGGCCAAGCCTCTGGACCCAGTCTGGGGGCAGCGGGAAGAGAGCGGACTTCTGTTCTCCTCCACAGCACAATGACCTGAGGCAACGGGAACACAACAGCCCTCTGCAAGCATGTGGCAGCGCAAGGCCCGGTTCACATGGCTGGCCAGTCAATAGCACGTCTATATGAATGAGCAGCTTTCCCCCAGCTCGGCCAGGAGACATGGGGACTTTTTCAAGCTGTCCAGGACAGCTACGTCAGGCCATTGGTTTGAATCTATAGACAATAGGTGGGATGCTGGAATTGTGTTAGAAAAATGTGGCTACCAGAAAACTCCAAAACTTAAAGGAAAAACCATCAGCCCTATATACATCATATATATTGTAACCAGCCAGCACAATCTTTTACATTTCAACTAGTTACGCTGCTGCTGGCTGCCACACACCGGCTAACAGTGGAAAGAAGAGTTTGAACATCCATGCAAAAGTCATACATGATCAACTGCCATCATGCACAAACCACTCGTATCATGGGCATGAAAGCTGAGAAGAGCCAAAAAAAAAAAAAAAAACGCCTGCCACTGGCCACCATAAAAACACATTTAACACACGTCTGAGCAATCAGGATTTAAATAAAACTTTCAGTGTCTGACAGATTTCTTCAATTCCCCATTTACATAATCAAAAGTATGATGTGTTGTGGCATGTGTGCTCTCTCTGGCCCGAGTCTGTCTAATAAAAATGATGGATGATCTAAAGCTTAGCTGTTTTGAGAGAAAAGCATAAAGTCAATGTAAAGCCCTGCCCTGAATTTCACTCAGTCTGTAGCCTAATGCAACATTGCGGCTTTTTCATGACCTCACATGGGATCAGGATGACACCGAACCTTCCCTTTAGCATCTAAAAGGTTTTAACCCACCATTACAACCCCATCCCACAGCTGGATTTAATCCTCAATTATGGATTGATGCCTCAATCAGCCACTAGAGGTCAGCAGAGCATTTTTAAACACTGACCGTACCTTAGATTCATGATAAAGAGATTGGCAATCCTGAACCTAGTCTTAAATAGTCAAATGAAATTTACATTCGCTTTTAAAATCTTTACAATGGCCTCAAAACAGTTCTTGCTAAGTGAGAAAAGGCATGGCCTCAAAACTGTTTTCACTAAGTGAACTATTATCCAACCTCAAGACTACTTGCTTTTAACAACTTGGCAAGGTGACGCACTCGAAGAACCAAGACAATTATTTTTCTTAAAACAATATATTTTTTTCATTGAAATGATTTATAAAACAAGAAAATATTTTAACTGCAAAAGATCTATTGCAAACCTTAAATGTTTTAATTTACAATACATTAAGTTATTTAATTAGCTTTTAAATTCTCACACTGATCACAGGCAGTTTGAACCTTTGTTCAGTCCATTCTAGATCTACTCTTTCACATCAAATATTTCACAAATGACAAGACCAAAATAAGTACAATTTTGTGAACCATTTAAAGGAATAATAACCTATAGAAAGCCTAAGCATGTAGTAGCACTGGAGTTCAATCAGACCTACAGAGTTGCTTGTGTCGTTTGTTCAGTCGCTCATTCGGTGGAGGTTACAGTAAAAACAGCACATGCAAATTGTAAAAGGGTGCTTCGGCTCTTGAAGGGTTTATTTCTCACACTGAAAGAAAATGTTTAGCACTGGATTGCATCCTCTCAAACAAACAAAACATGTTACAAAAATGTATGGTAACAAATATCAGTTCAAAACCTTAAAAAGACACACACACACACACACACACACACAGCCATAGACATCCATGCCAAAAGAGAGAAGGGAACACAACAATTGGCATATTATTGACCCTGTGAGCCCAGCTCTGGGCTGGTGCAAACACATTTGAACAGGAAATGGAGAGTGAGCATCGGTCAGGGCAGTCGTCCACGCCCAGGTGTGCTAGTGTGAGCACGCACACACACACACACACACACACTTCTATTCTGCCCTCATCCCAGGGTGCCACACGTGTGCACAGGGCACTGACTGGAGCCTGGGGGCAGAGGCGGACACACGCGGACACACACACACACTTCCTGTTCAGAGCTATGTGCGCTGACGGTCATTTATGTCCAGGTTCACAGTGTAGAAACGCCCAACACTACATGAGAGACCTAAATTAATGCAAAAAAAAAAAAAAAAATTATAAAATTTCAAAAAAAAAAAAAAAAAAAAAAAAAAAATGCACAAGAGAGGATTCACCTAGGTGCAGACAAGGACATACGTCTGGGACATATAAAATAAATTTTATTATCCTTTGTCAGGTCTACATTGTACTTGCGTTCCTAGAGTCATTATGAGAGTGAGAGCCCAGACCACTAACACATCCGGGCAGGTGCAGCAGTAGATTTCATCTGAGTCCACAACCCTGGTACAGTTGAACAGAGAGAGGGGGGAGGGGAGAGGAACCACAGGGGACATTAATTCAGGGGAAACGCTCAACATAATCAAAAAGGGGATCTTGGGCTGGGCCAGTCACTGTGCCTTTGAGGTGAGGTTGTGGGGGGTCAAAGGTTAGAGATGGCAAGGAGGGTGGATTGGGTGGGTTGCTGTAGGGGTGGGGGTCTCCTCCTTCCCCTTCAGGGCTGTGCTCCTGTGGCCGCAGGGACCTGCGTGGCGAGTGTATTGGGGGCGGAGATCACGGGAGAGCCAGCAATGTTGGCCATGGGTTGTGTGGTGGAGGTCATGGAGGTGATGCCTGAGAGGAGAGAAGAGAAGGTTCCAACACAGGTTAGCCCAGTGGAAGGGGCCGATTCTCTCTCACACACACACACACACACACACACACACACACACACACTACAGTGTCACCTCTACACACATCACTGGTCTGGTGCATGCATGCTTGTGTCGTTATCTGACGATACTTTAGATTAATAATAAAAAGAGATTGCCAATGCCCAACCTAGCCTTAAATAGTAAAATGAAAATTTAATTACCATTTAAATTCTTTACCTTCTGCAATTGAGGCATGACCTTAACACAGTTCTCACCAAAGTGACCTATTATCCAACTTAAAAACTACTTGCATTTAACAACTTGGCAAGGTGACACGCTCGAAGTGCCAACCAACCAAAACTATATTTTTCAATGAAATTATTTCTAAAAAAAGAAAATATTTCAACCCTAAAAGATCTATTGCTAAGCTTAAATGGTTTCATTAACATTAGCCCATGCAGTAATATGATCCAGACGACCACTTACCGGCCATCATGCTAGAGGAGCTGACTGGAGTTGAGCTGGCGGCCATATTGGTTTGGGCACCCCCCCGGCCCTGGTCTTTCACTATGGGGTCTGCAAACAGTCGAGAAAACAGCGGTCAAAAACACATCATTTATAATACATGCATGTGTACAGAAATAATTAACAAGTAACATTTTATGTCTGTATTTCCAGATATCTAAAAGTATTGGCACTAGGCAAGTATATGAATGGCATTATGTCTGAAAGCGGGGCCTACAGAAGTAAGGATGATCCATAGCCTCTCGGGCAGTGAGGCGGGCTTGGTGGTCGTAGCGTAGCAGCTTGTCTAGGAAGTCCAGGGCCTCGGTGCTCACCAGGTGCTGGTTCTCGCTGTGCACAAAGCGCTCCCATCTCTTGCGCGAGTGCCTGCCGTCAACAGACCACGGGCATCAGAACAGAACTAAGCAGAGTGGCTCAGAGGCAACACACTATTCTATTTGTACACTGTATTTCAAAAGGGTGAGCAAATGCAATGTGTGTGTGTTGGGGCCATATCAACATGCTATACAAAAGCCTGAGCAGATGCAGCGTGTGTGTGTGTGTGTGTGTACGTGCGTGTGCATGTGTGTTGGGGTACATATACCCTGGTTATATTAACACTTACCTGCCCAAAATGTCATTAAACCGTGGGTCTAACTCAATGTTGTATTTGTCAATGTAGTCATACAGGTCCTCAGTGCCCAGCACCTTTGCAATGCGGACCAGCTGAGGCGGGGGACACAAAAAAAAAACCCATATTATAGTAAATAATAATAAAAAAAAACATAGATTATAGTAAATAATATAATAAAAAACATAGATTATAGTAAATATAAAAAAAAAACATGGATAATAATATTAAAAAATAAATAAAATAAAGTCACAACAAATCCATTCAAATCCAGCACAGTGCATCAATAATGACCCCTGAATACCTGATCATAATTGTCGTGTCCGTGGAAAAATGGCTCCTTGCGGAAAATCATACTGGCCAACATACAGCCCAAACTCCACATATCCAAACTGTAATCATACATCTGAAACAACACAAAGGAAACACATTCACTCATTACAAATGCACCGCCTTTTACCAGACATCTGACATCACAAAAGGACTGATGTCCGCAGGGCAAACATGGGAGCACCCAGACCATCCTCACCTGATAGTCCACCAGCAGCTCAGGACCCTTGAAGTACCTAGATGCCACCCGCACGTTGTACTCTTGGTTTGGGTGATAGAATTCTGCCAGCCCCCAGTCAATCAGACGGAGCTAAAGAAGTAAAAGTAGAAACAAGTGAAGTAAATAAAAAAGTTAATCTGATAAGAGATAAAAGGGGCCATCAAGTAATAACCTATTATGGAACACACTGAATATAGAACACTAAAACGCTGTTGATAGTCAATTGTTCCATAGGGAAAAACTTCCACACATAACTTTATATTCCAAGCAACAGATGTAAATAACTTGGGTGTAGCATCCGAAAAACAAATAGTAGCAAAACATTTTCCACATATACTGCCCCAGACATACAACATCCTTTTTTTTTACCACAAGATGAAGATTGGGCCGAGCGCAACACACAAACAGAATACATAGGGACGGATGACCTCACAATTGTTTTAGTGTGGTGATCCACATAGTGCTGGGCAGTATACCAATTCGTTCTGGAAAACGCTTTCTATTTGATACATTTATTTTTATATGCTGCCTGCATTCTCCACTGATGCTTGGTGTGTGCAGATAGGCAATTCAAGTGCTTGCGCCCAATCTTGTGATTATCTTGAGACAATTAAAAGTCGGCGGCTAAGTAACAGAGTGGGTTCTTCCTGGGGCGTTAACCAAATGGCTGACCTCCAGGTAGGGGGCACGCTCACTTTCATGCATCTCACAACAATTAACAGACTCACACCTCTTTATCCGAACCATGTTTATGTTAGACCAGTGCTTTGTCAAGTCACAGATATGAATGGAATTTCTGAGTGAAGCTGTTTCTGTCCCTTCATGTGTCATTGTAAATACTGAACCTTATTTTTATTTATTGGAGTGATATACATCTATACAGCTCTAGTTATCGTCCTTGGTGTTAACAGCTCTTTAAACACTGTAGGCTAGTGCTCACCTTTCTGTGCTCATGATCGATCATGACGTTGTGTGGCTTCACGTCTCTGTGCATGATACCCATACTGTGACAGTAGTCCAGGGCCTGGAAAATACATAGGTCACAACAATACCAATTACACACATTGACTTATTTTCTCACACTAGAGATGCACATCAGCTTTCATACTATAAAACACAACTGAAGCAAGACTTACCTTCAGGATCTCATACATGTAGAAGCGAATGTCATAGTCCGATAATGTTTGATACAATTGCTGGAATGGAAAAACAAAGCATACATTTGAATCAACTTAGCTGACAGAGATAGAAAGAAGATAAAAAAAGATAAAAAGGTGTATATAAAACATGCACACATAAGGCCAACACTGCAAGAATGGCATCTTCACTCATTCTCAAGTTTTCTACAGATTACTACTACTATACAGATAAAAAGTTATGATCCATTTCTATGATTCAACTAGGCATCTGTAGTAACTGCAATGGCAGCATTAAGATTGCGTGTACCCTACACAATGGCACTACACTAAATCTACTACTACTGAAACTAGGATATAACACTCCAATGTTTCGATTAAATACACCGCATAGTAGAACAGGCTCAAGTACGATGGTGGGCTTTGAGAGATAACATACAATTAAAACCTGATTTCTCTGATTTCCAGTTTTTACTGAATACAGTAATCATGCAGACCTCCACATGGACTGGACACTCACCTTAAAGTCTGTGTTGTTCACATGCTCAAAAACCAGGGCTGGAGTTCGGGACTATTGGGTATGGGGGGGGGGGGGGGAGGAGAAAAAGGTTAATGGTTCCATTTCAACACACAAGACAACAAATCTTACAATTATGAATAAGGCTACTGGTCATTCATCAAGACCCATTCTACACTGTGCCAAGTGAAGACAGAAAGGGTGCTGAAAGTAGGAAAGAAAAAAAGCCAGACCCAGAGAATGGAGAGTAAGGCAGGTTCAGAAGGCGTGAGACACATGAGAGGACTTCTTATACATTGAGGGACAATATGTGTGGACCATTTTTGCTTAAGGCCACATTTCTGCTAGAGAAAAGTGGAGTCAGGATTTACTTTACTTTAAAGAAATTTAAGCTTACAGCGTGGAAAAAAGTATGGCTATTACCATGGCATTAATATGGTGTCTATGTGAGGTCTAGGTTATTCCAAATCACCTCTGATTAAATATAAAACAGGCAATGCTCAAAAACTCACCACAGGATCCTTGACTATGTCTAAGAGAGTGATGATGTTGGGACCACCACGCAGGTTCTCAAGAATCTTAATCTCACGCTTGATTTTCTTCTTTTTTACCGGCTACAAAAGACAAATGTAGTGCTTAAGTAAAGGCACGAGGAAAGTAATGATAAACTGGAATAACAGTGTACATAGAAAGACATTAATATACACACACGTATTATCTATATATATACATACACACACACACACACACATATATATATATACATACACACACACACACACACATATATTATACACACACACACACTGAGGCTGCTGTACACTTGCTTTGAGGAGAGGCCTACCTTGAGAATTTTGACTACAACTTTCTCGTTGTTTGTAATGTTTATAGCCTCAAACACTTCACTGTATTTTCCACGGCCAAGCTTCCGCACTAGCTGATAGTCATCTTGATTCCTAAAAAGAAAAAGAAAACACAAATGTGATTTGTCACTTACTAATAACATAATTGTGTAACATCCATAGCACATTTAGTTGACTGGATTAATGGTCAGGTGATGTTACATACCCCCACTCCACTACATGGGACTCGTAATCCCAGTACTCGCGGGGCCTCTGTGTGTTCACATCAGGGTAAACTCGGGAGCGGCTAGGCACGGGGCCGGACATGTTCCACTCAAGATTTCACGAGCTCCTGGGCACGAGAAAGAGAAGGCTTGTCTGTCAATGAAGAATCTCATTCATCCAGGTGATGGTAGTCATAGTGATTTGTTAAAGGTAACAGGACTTTGCATCCAGAAAGCTTCATCGGTTCACACCCACAAACCAGAAGATATAAACTCCTGATGTTCCCATCTCCAGTCAAGAATTGATAGCTTTCTGGATGGAAAGTGAAAAGTCTTCCAAAGTCTTCCAAGTCTTCCCTTTAACTGAATAGAATCACTAAACTTGTCATTTTAACACACAGCTGGGGTCATAAAATCTTGTCATTTCAAATAAAATTAAATCTTATTTCAAATAAAATATTTAGCTGTGTTTACTTCCGACACACCACAACAATCTATGACCTCTATGAGTCCACTTTACCTTGGCAATTTCCTTTGAACAACTGATGGCAAGTGGAGCAAATGAGATGGCTTTATGGGGTCGCATAGGCTGCTGGGAAGAAAAGCCTATCGTCATCCAAGGCATATCATCAATAACAGCTAGCCGAGATAACAACATGTGCACAATAAAGCATGCCGTCAAGGGGCCACACAAATATGCCTACCTGATCTTGATCGATGTAGAAGAGAACATCCAAACAGTCTAGTCGCAGGGCTTAGTGCTAGATATGGTCATCACTTCTTTCATGCCTAAGTACCTGAAGCAATAAATAGTTCAGTAAATCAGTATTCAACTTCTGTTTCTCTGGAATCTACATCCTCTGCACACATAGCTAGTTGGAGACCATTTTACCCTATTTAACCGACAGAGTGGAAATAACATCAAGTGACGCAAACAATGTAAACCATGATAATTAGGGCAGGGCATCTACGGTCTAAGAAAAATATGCTGTCTCACAACAGTATAAAGCTATCTAAATAAACTTCCAAATACTATTCAAATGTAATCTCCCATGTTCAATATATGTCCTGTGGGAAACATAGTTCGTAGATCAGAGTTCAGCCCTACATTGTAAGTTACATTGTACAGGTTTACTATACACCGGCCAACACATGCATGTTAACTTTTACCAATCATGCATAACAAGGAAGTGTTTTAGAATCAGGTAATGTTATTACATTTAAAATGTGGTGTGGGGGATACTGTCCCTAACGAATTCCCCCAACATATGCATGGATGTCCACCTAATTTTAATTCTATCGAATTAAGTGGCCTACCACATTTTAAGCAAGACAAAACAGCTGTTTACGGCTGGTCATCCCGGATGACCAAGAGGCACAACTGGCTTATGACTATGTTCAACATCAATTTCCATACAATAACAATATAATATCAATTTCCATACAATAAAATCTCTGTACATATACAAGACATAACAAGTCAGTGGCAATTATTTGTAGATTCCCAACATCGGTCAGTTGGCTATGCTGACAAATTTAGAATTATTCAGCACTGCGGAAAGAACAGCCATCAATGTGTATCGTTAAAAAGGGTTACCCATCACAATAATGAAATCACTGTGTCCATCACACACATCAAAACATCGTTAGCAACCTGCTCGTTTTAATTATAGCAACACATTAATTAATTGATTGACTTGTTTCGTTGAAGTAACATAAGAGCTTAGTTGCACCCAGCATGCTCCCAGCTAGGCAACTCATGAGCTGAAGTTAATATTGTTGACCCATGCGTTGACCTGTATTTAAGAGAAATCCAAATATCCATAAATTATGCCCACTAACATTAAAATCGGGCAAATAAATCTCCGGAATAAAAAAAAGCCTTTAGAAAAGAGCTATTTCCCCAAAGACCTACTGTGCTAGTAACCTATGAATCCTCTTGTCCATTTGCAAGCTAACGTTAACATTAGCTATAAGTAATCCGTTTTGCTAGATGTAGCGAACGTTAGCTTACGAAATAGCATAGATCTAGGTGAAGCCATCGAACCAAGCTAACGTTACTACGAAAATGGTCTGCCACGCCTTAGCCCTACCTAAGCGGTATTATCGTTTCGATATATTGGCTTAATGGGTAAAACATGTCCACAACCTAAATAAACAACCATTTTTCTTGGTTACTTTTCCTAATCGACTAACATTTTTAATACCGTCGAACTTCACACATCAACGCAGAGAGAGCCTGACACACTTCGCTGATGGAATAGTTAGCCAGCTAACGTTAATGATACCTAGCGATAGCATAGCTTGGCCAAACAAAATTTCTAGTACAGATTTCTCGAGTTCTTCTGGAAACGCGTAAATGAATAAAATCTACATCGACTATACAAACTGAAATTGGCTGTTAAAATAAAGCCGCCTTCGTGACCCATGGCGAACAAACAATGGGTCGGGATGGGAAGGATAGCAAGCAATTGCTCCACCGTGTAGAATTTAGTTGGCTATCGTTAGCTAGCTAGCTAGTTTGTCAGAATTTAACGTTTTCACGCCATGAAGCTACTAAATATGGTTTCTATATATCTGCCACGACCACAATAAAAGCAACTGGGCTTTAAAACAACTGAATATTCAGGATTTTAGACCACATTACCTCTTGGCCTCTCCCGGCTGGCAATATGGCGGAGCCCGGTGATATAGACGATACTACACAAGCTAGGTTAGCCTGCTTGCTGGAGGGGTTACAATTTCCGGTATAGCTATTTGGCCTAAAAAAGTCAGAGGGATCTCATCGTTTGACCAGAGTTTTTGACCCTAGTTCATAGCAGACCTCATTACCATGTAGTAGAACACACTAGTGGAAATACTTGTAAACTGTATGTTTACAGCAATCATCTTGAATAAGGACATACTTGGTTTGTCTCAATTTCAATGTTTTCTTGGGACAGGACAGTTTGAGTGTGTCAATTGTTCAGTTGCACATAGTGCTGTAAGCCTACTGTGCCATTGAATCTGGACGCCATCCCTACCATCTTGTGTAGTAAGATTACTGTCCTGTGGCACTTACATCTTTTGTGCTGACTGTATTGAATGTAATGTTTGTAACACAACACAGCTAATTTTACAAAACAATTATTTTAGTAAACAACAAAGTATATGCACAATAAGCAACATTTTAGAAATGGCAATGTTGAGTAGTGTGAGACAGCGTGCACCATCAGTAGCCTAGGCCCTACAGTTATTCTGCCTTCTTGCTCATTCCACAAAAAGTTACCTCCACAAAAGAAGGTACAAGAACATGAGGCATAAGTTCATCCGTGTTCATACTACTTGTCAGCTTGAAATCTTTGAACTATCAAGCTGTGTAGAAATGTTTCTAAAAGGCTGAAGCTTATTTTTTAGTGGTTGTGCATGCATCAAATAATTGATTAAACACGTAATTCACTGTGGCCTTTATTTCAGAAGTCAAGACTGATGTGCAGAATCCCAGAGAAAAAGTTGTTGTCCATGTCAAGCCTCAGCATTGTGACACTTCACTCTCTCACAGACACACACACACACACACACACGCACACACACATACACACGCAGGGGAGCGATTCAAATACAAAGTATCAAACAAACCAAACAAATTCGTTCCCACTCAGGAGCAGCTATGGTGTGGCATCCCAGTTCCCAGAGTATTATATTATCACAATGTACAAAAATATGGCTCTGTCAAAGGATGAGCCACCCTTTGTGGTAATATCCCACAATGAGTGGTGCTGGAGAACGGGACCGGGAGTGAATTGCGACAAGAAACAACACAATTCCATACAAAAAACATGGGGGAAAAAGCATAATTGACAAGCACTGATGTTAAGATACATTGACTAAAGAGGATTCAGGAGCCTTGAGGCAAACATAAATAACCATTGAGTGTAACCAATTCCGTAGCTCCAATATCAAGGATTTTGAGAAGGCGGATTGAGTCAACAATGGCGACACCGGCGACTGAACTGCCTTGAATAAACCATTAGAGTGTGCAGTAAAAGATTTAAAGCTGAAAGAGAACTATTCGGACGTGTATCTATGAGTTGATCAGTTGTCAAGTGAAATGATGGTTTTTGTGTAGCAGCCCTGAGATTGAACAGTCTCAGTGAATCAGGTATCCCACAGTAAAAACGACCATCGTCAGTCCTTTAATGTCCAGAGTTTAATGCAGTGGTTTTATGGCCCAGTCGTCAGTGTTGTTTGAAGGGCTTAGGATTACATGATGGAGCACTTGCTCTTGTGGTTATGTGGGTCTTTGAAGCGCAGTCTCTGCTTGGGCCTGTACTTCTCTAAGTATGTCAACTGTTTGCTATTGATGGCTCCTCGGCGCTTCCTGTTGGACAAATAAATTACAGCACAAAGGTAAATACAAACTCAAGGTATTGGCACAAGCTTTCTAATATTTCTTTTCTGCAATGCATTATACATGAATTCAATTGCCCTCTATTTTATCATGGCTTCAATAGCTATTTAGGCAGTATCGGCTAAACAGCTAAACAAGTACCATGAATGAGGTGAGGGGGAGTATCTTCTCTTGAGCAATGTTAGGATTCACTTACTGTCTGATGAACTGAATGGCATCCTCATATTTCATCCCACTCTCAATCAGTGCCAGAGCAACAAGGACAGGTGCACTGCGGAGAAAAGAATTAGCCGTGAGACACGGACTGAGGAAGACCGGCCCGTGTTCCCCCCAGTGCAAAACATTTCCAGGAAAAGGCTTTCCATGACTACTTGCTCCTTCCGAACAAGAATACCACCTAGGGAAAGCATCTGGAAATAAATTCAGAAAGTTCCCCCTCTATACAGATACCCTGAGAGTGTGTTTAAACTAATACTGTTGTGCCTGAACACTGTAGGTAGGTGACAAGGGACATTTCTAACTGGTATACCGCTGCACTGCTTCCTGTGAGATTATAATTTTCAGAACAATATGCTCTTTTCCCAAAGCAGAGTCGTTGTTTTATTGTCTGTCAGTAAAATGAATAATTTTACTCAAATGAGTACACAATATGTTGTGCCAAAAAGTCAGCAACTCCAGTAACTCAGAACTCATTCAAAACATTGTGACCAAGGCAGAGGAAGATCTCCGTCAGCAAATTATGTGACTTCTGAATTTTATACTATAGTAGGAGCGTTCTGATTCTCTAAATGGTTAGGAAAGGTGATGTTTTTTTTCCAACCTCTGTTAGCATTAGGGGTGAAAAATGAGAACCAGAATCAGGTAGAACAAAGAATCAACATTTTCCCTCTACAGCAATCGTATGCTTGCCTGATGCATTAGGAACCCTAGCCATAGGGATTCATTGCTCCACAGTGTGCGGGATTACCGGTACTCTCTGCTTTAACTAATTGCTACTGTTTTGTCATGACACACAATGTGCTAGAATGCATCATTCAATTAAACATTACTGTTTTCAGCCCTTCCTCTGTTCGCTGATTGGCCATTGCATATTCTAATCAGAGTGAACCTTAGCTTTTGGTATTCTAATATTCTAATCAGAGTGAACCTTTGCTTATGCTGTTCTAATATTCTAATCAGAGTGAACCTTAGCTTATGGCTTGTCCCGGACTGGTATCTGGAGGTAAAGTCAGCGCTAGCATGGCTAACCTCTGACCTTATCAATACCAGCAAATTTTCTTTTTTTTTGTTTGTTTTTACATCATTTGGTCTTTCTGAAAGTAGAATTGAAATAGACAACAGTTCTACATCAGTGAATTTAATAATATAATATGGCTTAATGGCCACAATACAGGATGCATTATACTGTAGGTTCATGTGTTGACATAAACAATATGTGTAGATTACTTTCTCTACAGAATTGACCAGTCCAATAGTACACTTCAGACAAATTAAAAAGATCAGTGAAGGTGAGAAAAAAAACATTCAGTCAATTTGTACAGATCTTCTTGTGTAAGGTGATTCATATTCTCTTAAATTGCTTTTGTTATGAGTTCCTCCATTAGAACCTGAGTTCTAACATATTAATCTCTTTCCCTGGCCCCAAGATTTTTTCCAACACAGTCAAGGTAAAGGGAATAGTGAGAGAGGACAGGAGGGTCTATTCGCAAAGGGGCCTCAGTGTTTTGGCATCTTCCATCTCCAAGGACACCAACAAATAATGCCCAGTGATTTGACATGAGAAATTGCTGGCGCAAAGGCACCAAGTCACCAAAGCTGACCTTTGAATGGAGCCAATCCCCACTTGAAAAAAGCTTTTCTGAGGACACCAAAGGGTTCAACATGATCTCTTCATGTAAATACCAAAAACAAACAGCACTGCCTAAAACAAACACTGGCACCCTGTCAAGCATCCCCAGGGGAGGCCCCAAGGTACGTCAGAAAGTCTAGTGCCTAACCCATCAGAGAGAAGCAGGGTCAGAGGTCAGAGAAGGGGCCTCAGAGGAATATCCACCTTCAGCTTAACACCATCAGTGGATAGGCCCAACCTTGATCGGATCTTAAAGCGCCTAATTACGGGCTGTCTGGTCACATTTGCAACAACAGAAGACACAGGCCGCTAAGGACTGGGGGCTTATTTTAATGTTCCAGTGGCTTTTAGACAGAGTTTTTCATCACAACCAGTGCCATTAGCCTGAGTAACATTGAAGGGCTACGAACGTCACACCAGTACGGTCCAGTGTACTCGTGTAGTGTGGTTAGACTCACCGTCCCAGTCCAGCTACACAGTGCACAGCCACACAGCAGCCTGGATCCTCACAGAATTTGTTTTTCAGCAGGGTCAACCAGTCATCCACTATCTTAGTAGGTGGCGGGGCCCCATCATCAAAGGGCCAATCCTGCAAGAGGGACAAAGCTAGTTAGTGGAGTCTTAGGGACCGTTCACACGGACACGCTTTTTAACCTCCAGGCGCTCGATTTCAATTGTTTCCCTATGGAACGATGCGTCTTTGAAAAAGTTCCACTGCTGCGACACGTTCGGCTTTTTTTTGTCACTTGCGTCTCCTTCTAAAAACGCCAGGCGCTCAAAGTTGAAAATGGTTGAACTTTTGAGGTCTCGTTTTTATTAACAATGGGCGTTACGTAGCAGCGTTTATGTTCTTACCGGCTTTGCAAACGGCAAGTTTTTGGAATGGTTGCGACACAGTAGGATTTTTGGAGGTGAAAAACGTGTTCCGTGTGAACGGCCCCTTACTCTGATCGGCGTCATTTCAAATAGAAAAGAAAACAAGAAGCTCAAACTGAAGTCTAGTTATGATTCCATTCCATTTATCATCATTTACATTACATTTATTTACTATTTAGCCAACTAAAATTTCAAGGATTATGTCTACCAAAAGATTTGTATGCTTAAAGGAGATCCGTTTCAACTAGCACTGGGCATTTGTATGTGAGCCAAGTTTAAATGTCACAGTATGGAAGTCCAGGCATGAGTAGGAGTTAATATGCTGGGGTGCAAATGAAAACCTCCTGACACTGATCATGTGCTTCTCTAGAACCTCAGGCCATTACTATGGCAACACAACCCAACCTGAACAGTGTGGTGTATTGCCACCCACACTGTCCAGAACTCCTATACATTAGGCTAGAATTTATACTAAATAGATATATTCCTGATATTCCTTGTCATGCAGAGATTGTGTCTTTACACAAACATTACATTACATTACAACACAAAACAATAATTTACAAAACAATACAATAATTTAAACCACAGAAAGCCTCCAGAAACCTACAGATCACACAATTGTATTAGTCTATGAATGGATTTTAACATATTGTGGTGAATTACCATAATAATGTGGCAATATTATTCAGACTAAATTGTAACTGTTCAATAAAGAGTTTCAGTAAAAGATGAAGTAAACATTTCACTACGCTCTCCATTCAGAAACCACATTAGCTAAACCTCCAACTTAATCAGGCAAAGTTGAAACACAAACAACCATCGTAAGAACACTTTCCTCCAGCTGAGATACTGTAGTGAATCTCTGCAAGTTAAATATAACTTTTAAATCCACTAAGAGGTTAACAGGACTTCTCCTGTCTGGAATGTAAGCTATTAATTCCATGAGGCCCCACTAAGAAGTAGAGTCTGCACTATCGTTGGTTGGGTGACTCCAGTGCAGCCTTAGTCTAAATGTGTCAAATGTCTGCTGACTTTCTTTGAGGCACATACATGCATTTACATCCGGAAACTCGACTCTACAGTGGTACTTTGCACCTGTTACCAGTGAACAAACATTCTTAGACCTTGGTTTTTCCTGGAGTTCAGATGATTTGACTGGCTCCAAAATGCAAATGCACAAATGCACAATTGATGCAGCAGTTAACTGGATGTGCAGCAGATGGCCTGGTATTTGCAAATTGCAGCCAGTCAAATCATTGGATCCCAGAAACCCAATAAAGAAATTAACCATGGCAACTACATATTTCTGAATAAGGGACCCATGTCCCAGGTAAATAGGTGCTCATATTTGTAAAACATCCACCGATAACACGCAGGAAAATACAAGGAGTGTCATCTCAGCTCTACAGCCTTATAACTGCATGCAGGCAACTCTCAAAAGAAAAGAAAAAGGTGATTTGTGACTGCTGAAGTCACCTCGTTTCCAAATTTCCAGACAAAAGAAAGCACCTCCACACCAAACTAGTGTCATGATCATTTCCCCTGATCTGCAGCAAGAACTGTGCGAATGGTGCTTTACCATCACTGTAATCCCGTCCTTCTCCAGAGGTGTTTTGTCATAGGTGATCTCACACACTCTCACAACTGTCGTTGCACCATACTTCTTCAAGTCCTGCAAAACAGAGAGCCAAGAGGGTCACTGGGGGTCATTAGGCACTTCCTGAAATGGTGTACACAGGCAATTGTAAATGTAAGAAAATAAGAAATCATAGTATTCATTCAAACATTTTGTACACATTTTCATGTAACATTTACAGTCAAATTTTACAGAACTTTCACATCTGAAAAATTATGTATTTCATTAGTGTTATGGATGTGGTATTTAACTTGAATGCTTATTAATTTACGATACATTTATCTGGACAATGTTTCAGGTGACCACAACAACCTGACTACTCTTTTATGTCGTGCCAAATATGACGCATGACTGACTGTGTGAGTGTATGTGTTGGACAGGCAGTATGTGCAGTATGTGTATGAGAGGCTCACCTCAATGAATGTGCAGAGGGTGGCATTGGTGGGGTTGTGCGTGATGAGGAAGCGCATATTTTTGTAGCAGAGCTCGACAGGGGCCGGCCGGTTCATCCTGGCCATACCCTAAAGCCCACTTCCTTGAGAAACACACTCCCAGATTGGGCCAGCCTCCGTCTCCGTCTCCGTCTGCAGATCCAAACAAGGCCCCTCTAAGCGTCCACGTCCTCCAGGCTCTCACAGCCCCTAAGTATTTCCTACCAGCCTCTGAGAGCCAACAGAAAAAACCCTTTGGACCATCAGCCCCCACCTTAGCAGTCTGCAGCCTGGGCAGGACCCGAGTGCGGCTGGTCTCTGGGGTAGGGCAGCTGTGGGAGATGAACCGAGAGAAGGGTTGGTGGTGGGGAGTAGAGTACTCGAGGTTAGGTGACACTGTCCTGGATACCCGGTCTCTCCTTAACCCATTGGTCTGCTTTGTGGTTGCCAGTCAAAAGGACAACAATGTGAATGGCAGGCTGATACTACTTGGGGCATTCAAAGGGCAGAGATGGGCATCCTGCCCTGTGGTCTAAGCAATGAGATGTTGGGCGTGGCAATAGTCTCCACTCCTCTGCAAGAACTCCATTAACAACGTTGGAATGCAATACTGTGAAGAGAGAGAAAAAATAAAGTTGAAGATGCATACAAACAACTTCTTCTTAAACAAGTGGTAAACATCAGTCCAAAAGACAGTGTTCATAGGTCATCTTTTACTATGCAGTAATTTGGAATTAAATGTCCTTTAGAAGTCACATTTACGTCGTCTAATAACATCCCAAAACGTCCATAAAAGGTAGTCTACAAGATGTTTAGTGACGCACTACAGTCACAGTTAACGTTATGACCCATGAAATAGAGTACAGCATAAGTAGGCCTAGGGGTGTCCCAAATACATAGCTTTCATAGTATCATGGTTCTAGAAAAACAGAACGCATAACGGAAAATGCAACGTTAGGCCGCCGCTCACCTGTCCACACTTCTCACATACTCTCAGGTGAATAAAACCTGCGTGACAGTAGGCTGCGTTCCAACCACTAACTCAAAACTGCGACCTATAGACTATCTAGAATGCATTTTCCGCTGACTATTCAAAGTAGGCACTTGTTTTATGTGTTCCGTGTCAAATATCCATACACCGACATATCTCACTGAACCACACGGAAACATGCAAATCCAAACAACTGTCCATGACTTGCTTCTCGAACTCTTGTGGCTCTTACCTCGGTGTTGAGCTGAGCTCCGTTCAAGATTACGCACAAGTCTCCAGAAGGTTTAGCGCCCTGTAAATGGACGCAATGGTTGATACTAATAACTGTCTCTGCTCTGAACCAGTTGAAGCTGCCTTGGCTTGCCATATGACACTGACAGCACTCAACTGCTAATGTCACAAACAAATGCACACTTAATGCTCTTAGGCTGCGAGTGGAGCAGCCCCTCCCACTCTCCCGGCCCACTATAAAAATAGATCAGCGCCTGAGCCAAATAGGTAACGTTGTAAGCTGCCGAGAAGATAAGTCATTCTTGCCATAGCTAAAAGCAAATAATATATCCTTCTTGATTTCAGAACGTAAATTCCATGTAATTAATACAGAATTTACGTAATAAACTGTTGTTTATGCGCATTGATTTGCAAAAACTAGGCTGCACATAAAGGAGGAAGTTGCTCGACCTTTGCATATAGACTTTTATTTTGTGTGTAAAGCTACTGCATTGTTCAAAAATATGTTTAGTACTGACAAGTGGACTAGATATTAATGAGTTGTCACAATTTAACCTGTCATTCACTATGGTGAGCAAATTTTCTGAAGAAAGCATTTATGTACAGCCTTCGAGGCCTATGTAAAAAGTACTATTTGATCTGCGTGCATTAACATGAAGTGGTTATTACAATAAGCATTATGGGCGCATTACATGCACAGTATTGCAGATTAACTTTCCGATAGTAAAATGTGCTTTAGCAAATGTATGAGGTCCTTTAATTCACCTGAAGTGGGCTATGTTAAAACTGCATTAGGCTACAAGTGTGGGCCACTTGACCCGAACAGAGACCTCCTTGAAATGATCTATAGCCTAATGCCTTTATAGGCATTATGTTGGAAAAACTCCCTTGGTCATTTCCCTATTCACCTGGAGGAATTAGATACGTTTCCTTTACGGTGTTCTATCTTCATCAATATGCTTATCTAATAATCCATAATCTCTAGGGTCATACTGATGAGTATTATTCTAATCACGTGTGGATGACTCACCTCAAATAGGACACTCAGTCTCATTCATTAGTAAGTCTTCCAGTAATTTCCAGAGCATACATATATAGACAGCCAAGTGCAAGACTAATTTTAATATTGTAACAACTGAGGAGGCTTCTGCAAAACTATGCTCTTCAAGAATAGTCATATCACAGATTTAAAAACAATGGCAGTTTCAAGTATTCATGCCAGTTGTTTATTTTTAGCACTGAACCTGAGAAAGTGATAGTGTTCAAATTCCCTCGTTTTAAAATGAGACTAATAAAAACTTCAGAATAAATATTACGACACCCTTTAGGCTTTGAACCCCATCAGACGGTCTCCCAGTCTGGCTGGAGTAGAGGCAATCACCTCCCCTGTGTGGCCTAATCCGTTTACACAATGCTCAAGTGAAAGGAGTCGGCAGCGTATGACTAAATCTCTGCCAAATTGTAAATATAGTGGCACGGGTTTCTAATTAAGACCCAGGCAGTGTTTTTTTTTTAGCAGGGCTATTCTCATGTCTCTCAGGTATTTATTGTCATGTTTTGATCCTTACCACATAATCAATAATGAATCACTCTTGTGTATAATCACATTATCAAAATGTAAACACTCGGTTATGTCGTCTCATACGTCTAAAAATCAGGCAGGTTTAATTGTTGCCGTGCAAGTCTGTGTCACTTTAGATAAAAAGCCTATGCTAAACACCAGGCAACTTTACTTTGCTTTTCACCTATTAGGAACTGCAGAACTCCCTAAGGGCAAAGCCACTCCATTAAATCACTGAGGAATCTGAAGACCCCATTCATGCTGCCAGGCTAATAAATGACCTGCACATTCCCTGAGGTTCAGCAGTCCCATCATCAAACAGGAGTCTTAACTGGGAGGATACCACAAAAGGGGTGAGGGGACTGGAACATGTGAATGAGTGAGCCGTGTAAACATCACACAATGCCAAACTCCAGGAGCAGTATCACATGCTTGCAGCTACACACTATGTCCTTGTCTCGTCGCCCAGTAAGCTCGATCGTAAAGAGTTCTCTCTGGAAATAGTAGTTCCTGAAGAACAGAGCAATGACACTTTTCACTCACACGTAAATATAGATTTGGACACACAAATGTGATCAAAATGTGTTAGAGGACCTTTGTATTACCTAGCAAGCACTGGAAAAGCCACAGAAGCCACTATCCCAGAGTAAGCAATTCACACATGTGCCAATAGTGAAAGTGGGTGAGGAGGCCATTAGTTCATGGCTTTAGGTTGGATAAATCCGGTAAGAAGATCTGCTTTTAGGAGGGTGCAGAGGTGCCTGTTTGAGTAAACAGAGAAACAGTGACCGGGAAGGAGATTGCAAGTTGGGAGAGTCATTGTGTTAGGGGCTGCAGTTTTTTTGCTGCATCCATTAATGTTGCATATGACATGGACTAAGTACTTCATAGCAATCCCAAAGTATCATTTCACGTTCTTTGTGTACGTCTTTACCAAAATAATGTTTTTATTAAACACACTGATTGAACAGAATCCCTACTGATTATTAATAATCTCTAGCTTTAGTTGGTAGCTTAAAAATGGATGACATTTTTAATAGTACACATTAAAACTGGTTTATGATTTTCCCTCAATTTCAGCATTTTAGCTTTCAGCTAGAAAAGAGGAGAAGACGCTATAAGCTAAATGGGTCTGCGTGTTGCCCAGAGTGCGCCACCAAGGTTGAACCTGAATTAGACAGGTCAGTGGAACTGGGCTGGCCTGCATTGTTTTGGCCGGGCACTCGTGCTACTTGACTGTGCGGCGGACGGCATCGCTCTCAGGGCCACCTGTGAGCTATATTTACCCGCCGCAGCTGCCACGCAGTAAATTTAGCTTCGGCTGCCATGCAGAGGGCCACTCCGCCTATCTGCTAGGCTTGGAGGACATGCTGAGCTGCGCCAGTTGTTTTGAAATCCTGAGGGTCCCCTTTAAAGTAAAAGGCAGAATTTAAAGTCATAAAACGCACCTCACATGGGACACCTCACATGGGATCTTTGGCTGCCCCAAGTCCAACTTGGTTGGATCAAGTTTGAAAACTCTATTCTAGTGATGCTTTTCTTAGACGAACACAGCCTTTTGTTAACATTTGCCATTGACTACCCCAGGACAAAGATGGGTTATGGTCTTTGCTGTCTGATAAATAAATGAAAAGATTTTTATAAAATCTTATTTACTCTGCCAAACAGAAACTGTCATAGCTGCTGGGTGTAAAACCTCCAAGAAAATCATCGTTTCTTTCCTGACTGATCTTTCAAAGAAGAAACTTGAGTCGCTGAATAGCTGAAGAAGAAGAAGAGTTTCAAGAGAAGAGGTTGTTGAGGAAAGTCTGACCCCATTAACATGAGTGATAAGGACAGCTAGCCACTCAGTCCCTACGTCGGTGTGGTTAGCAAGAAGGTCACAGGGACAAAAACAAACATGGAAAGATGGACACAGATACCATATACAGAGGCATCTGAGAACCCGAGGACGTGTTACACAACAGCTAAGACATAGATGATGGATCTTCCAGCCTGGGAAGAGGCCTGGAGTAGCCTATGTATGCTGACCTACATTCACTTGATTTTGTAATGATGTTTACAAAAAAACATGATTGCCGCCCTTTCCAACAGGATTCCTGGAAGGTAATGGGCAATGTAAGAAAAAGGTTTGAACACTTGGGCATTTCATGAGAAAATAAGCTTATTTTCTCTAAGGTAATTGACAGCAAGGACCAAATAAAAAGGGAAAATAAGCAGACTATCCATGGTTGACATTGCTAACTTTGACTGCAAGCTTGGTAGTCACAATTTCTATGACTACAGCAGTTAGCATTTGAACGAGTTGCACTGCATATGCAAATATCAGCATTTTCTGACTCGAAAGCATTTTAGACATTTTACTTGATGTAAAGACAAAACAAACTCTTCTTTTGACGACTATCTATTGACATGCAGCCTACGCTTCCAGGTGTCATAACCCTTCACCAGTGTTGGGGAGTAACTAGTTACATGTAACAAAATTACGTAATTTAATTACAAAATAAAAGTAACAGTAATCAGTTACAGTTACATTGAAAAACTGTGTAATTAAATTACAGTTACATTAAGGAAATATTCAGGATTACATTTCAAGTTACTTCTTCTGTAGTGAAACATTTGTCGTCATGTTTGAATTGGCAACTCCACCCACTTTACTAAGCAGTCTGCACTTGCAATGATGACTGCAATGTCAGATAGAAGCTCAGTGTTGGCCTAGCCCAGGGATAGTCAACCAGTCAGAGACCAAGAGTCAAATTTTTACTGTGTTACTGCAAGGGCCACATCATACATGGGCACACATTAGTATCACCACTTCACCACATCTCTCCCCCACACCCACCCACCCACCCATCATGTAAGGCAGAATGATTTGCCATTACGTTCAACAAAAACCTATAAACTCCCCCATTTCAAACGTCCTGTGTTTATCTTTGTATTTTCGCTTAGCTGTGCATTTATTCCCTGCCATTTTGAGAGCGAAATTAACAAATTGTTTACTTAAATGATCTTGCCTCCTGCCAGAAAACTTGACTGTATTTTCATCTCACACACATGCACATTTGTGAAGCGAGCACACACACACAAACAAAAACTTCAATATGAATGAAAGAGTAGCAAGAGACCAAGCAAAGAGCCGCATGCTGTCCAAGACCGCGGGTTGGCCATCCCTGGTCTAGCCCATTGCAGAAAGTAAAAATGAGCTAGCAATCACACAAAATAGACAACTTCTAGTTAATGCACTGAAGTCTAAGGAGTTTGTAGGGATTTTTACAGCAGTCAGTGTTGATTAATACTTAAAGGGTAATCCACGGTTTTAAAAACTGGAAATGATTGAAAGCTGACAAAATTCATTCAAAATGTGGGACAGTAATTAAAAAGTAATCAAATGTAATTAGTTACATTACTTTGTTAAAGTAATTGAAATAGTTACACTACTATTACATTTTAGATAGAGTAACTTGTAACTGTAACACATTACATTTCCAAAGTAACTTCCCCAACACTGCCCTTCACTGAGTCCTCACTGACCTCTGCTGCAGACCTTACACATACAGGTGATGCCATCACCCAAGATGCTTTCTCTCTTACTCACTGTCTTTCTAGACACAGCTCAGCCCAGAGAGAGCTTATAGGAAAACATCCCAGAAATAGCCTCTCTGAATGTCTAAATCTCTAAATGTTTGGCACCTGCAGGGCCCGAATGGAAAAGGGAGGCATTCTCAATCATCCTGATCATATTTTCCTGCTCATCTCTTTGACCTGTCCTATCTAATCTGGCCAAATGGGAACATGAGTAATCTAAGCTCTGCGAGAGGGCTGAGCTCATCCTCTCCCCAGCCAGCCCCCATGCATGCATGGCCCATGCTCCTCATGACATGGGCACGTTCGCTCATGATGTAATAACATTACAACGGGACACAGACAGTTCCAGAACATTCCCAAAACGCAATCAGTTCTAATGGCCGTGGTTCATAGAGCTAGAGTACAACAACAACAGCATGTGAGCTATTGTAATAGATCAAACCACTTCAAACAGGTTATGTGTAATTGTTTACAATTGTGAAATTACTGGAGTAATTTCACAATTGTAACAAAAGTAACAGACTTTTCTTGTACATACAATTCAGATTGGCTTCACAACTTTGATTACTTTACTTTTATTATGGGCAAAAAATAATTCAAACTGTTGTAGTGCCAGCAGTGTTGTGACTGACAAAAGTGGTGGTGATAAAAAGTTATTGCCTTACGTATGATGAGTGAACGGATATACAAATAATATTCACAACTACTTGTGAATTAGCTCTCATTTGAAAGGTAAAATATGAACTATGAATCTAAATGTAATCTTTTTTATTCTGAATTGAATCTTAGTAGACTAGTGTAGTGTAAACGGCACCTCCTGACGAATGCTTTTCTGTCTGTCCAGGTGTACTGTGGATGAATCATGCCTCCTGTCTGGCCAGGTGTTTAATAAATTAAATGAATAATGTAAAAACGATCAGAGATCAGAGGATTAACAAAATGATTGAGAGGGAGAAAGTATCAGATTGTGCTATTCATTTAAAAAAAAAAAACACCAGGAGCGTGGAAAAGAAATTGCAAGCAGTGTTCTAGACTGCTATGCAGTGTTTTAGTGACTATTTTATGTATAGTGGTAATGTTCAGTGTGAATGCTGGCTATGTCCTGTGTGTATGTTGTTTATGTTGTGTTTGCATGTTGATTATGTAACAGGGTTACTGTGTTTTGCTCTGGAGATGGAGTGGCTTTTAATCTCAGTGACAATAAAAGGCATACTACATGCTTTACTATACTTTGAGTGGGGGCTGACATTCTGCTCCACTGAGCTGAACTAAGGAAGGGAGGCCGCAAGCATGGCTGCCTTTGCCTTGTAAAGCAGAACAAGGAGGCTGAAGCAGCTTCGCTTGAATCACTTCTGGCACAAGGTACCCATATAGTGCTCCATCTGCCCACAGCACAAATATGGAAGCATTAACAGCTATGGTGCTACCCTCGTCTCCAACCCACTCTTTCATTCACACCATTTACTGACCCCTTTCAGTTCGAATCTGAGTAAACGCAACAGGAATGCATAGTGAGGACATTATAGGTGCAGTCAGCAATGTTGGTGGAAATCATGTCTTGTACATGTATGTGTTTGGAAGAACAAAACTAACATTATATTTGAGACAAAGACTGCCATAGAGGTATCTCAACTCTGCTGTAGTCCTGGAGATATTCTGGTGTCATTGTTTAAGAGGCAGAACGTTTTCAGTTTTCAGTGTTCAGAGCGTGTGTGCTTACTGTAAAAATAAAACAAAATACAAATAAAAATAAAAAAATAAAGCTCGCTTTAAAAATTAGTGCCTAAATGTGTTAAATAAATGTAGCCTACTTTTCTCCTTGTTTTGGTATGTCTCCTAGCAACAGCATGGAGCCTTTGACCAAAGATTCTTGACGCGCTCTAGAATCTTTGCCTTTGACCTAATGCCCTTGTATGTACAGTTTGGCTTAACAGTTGCAGCTACAGCCACAGCTTTAACAGTAGCAGTAGCGGGTGTATTACACAGAGGGAGTGCACACACACACGCACACACACGCACGCATGCTTGAAGCTCATAGGCGGCGGAACTCAATGGAATCCCCAATGGAGGGGCTTCCTTTAATTGTGCTTTGCATGCTGCAGGGACTGGGGAAATCCCAGAGAGCAGTAACACTCCGGCTTTCCTCTCCTCGGAGATCTGGCCACCTAGCCTCCGAACATTTCCTCAACTCACACATTCCAGTGGTCTTTCAGAGCAACACTGAACGCAAAGCTGCATGGCACCAAGAAACGAAAGATTTTAAAAATGAAACTAACAAAACTTCCTTTTTGAATCAGCACATCATCAAGGCTACTAAACATTAATCTAATGCAGTGAGTTCATACAAATTAAGACAGCTGGAAAGAGCTCCCTTTTATTAAGCCTGTAAGAGCTACTTTACAAGCAACTGCACAAAGGCGTTTCACGCTTCATCGCTATTAGAAATTGAACCTCAAGTCCCTTCTCTTGGATGATGTATGTGTGAAAACAATTTTACAGGTTATTTGAGGATACACTGTGCATAGAACATACAGTAGAGGAAAGCCATCTGTGCAAACCAGCTATCCCTAGTATGTGTATATCCATATGTAAATCAAATGATGCAACCAATGAATGGACAGAAAGCAGAAGCAGAACCAGAGTGTTTGGCATACAGCCATTGTGCTACTATGATATCCTATGTGATGATAAACATCATAACTAGACCACAGCATCAGTATAATCATTTAACAGGGAAAGAACATGTCCAGAAAAACAGCTATTGCCTATTTCACATTCTGATTTTAAATTTTGATTCACACTCTGTTTTTCACTATGAAATTTAAACTCCTTTAACTAATAACTAATAACATGGCGATCAATGAGGTCAAGTAGTGTAGTAAAAGCAGAAAGACTTAGTCTATTTAAAAGCTTATGACAAATCATAATGGTCAGATAATGGACTGTCAATAGAATAAGGTATCTGGTCCATTCAAAAAGCCACCTGTTTGAATGAGTACAGAGAGCACTTACCTTAGGGAGCACAGCAGTCCAAATGAACTGGCAATCTATTTGCACATCAAGAAAAAGGCTCCCGTTTTAAACAATGTGCTTCCTGTCCTAAATGTGTGCAAATGAGAAAGGGGGGTTGGAGTAAAAAAAGAATAATAATAAAAAAAGAAAAACATGCTCAAAGTTGTCTGTGTCCAATTACATATATTTGCGTCATTTTTAAAAGCCAATGGGATCTGTTCGGAAGTATTTGTTAAAAGACATCACATTGCTGGTTTTGCTTCCCATTCTTGCTTCCAGAAATCCCGCCTGAAAAGAAATCCCAGTTTCCAAGAGTTTTTTTTAAAGCTGAAACTCTAATGGAAGCCTTTAAAAATGGATAGAACCATCTGGCTTTAATATATTATAGGTTTGGGGTAACACAATTGTCACATTACTTGCCAAAGTCCAGTAGAGTTTTCCTGAACTTGAACTTGTTGAACTGAGGCAATTCATTGTAATAATGAACCCAACAAAAATAGGCCTAATTAATAATTTCAATCTTGTTATCAGTGGTCACACAATGGACTCATTACAGGCATATGGGGCACAATCATTCCTACCATGTTTACCAACAGAGATGGACAATAAGAGATGTTAGACTGGCAACATAAACTTGTATGCTGGGAGCATCCCAATACCATCTTATGCTTATTACTTAGTGTCATGCAGGTTCACATCTCTCGCTTATTCTTGCTGCTTTGCTGCTTTTTTCCAGTGCTGTGCACGTATTGTGCGCTCACACTGCGCAGCTCACTTGTTCCTAATAAAAGGGGGAGTTGTTGGACGGCAACAAAGGAAGCCACCCTTTTGCCCCACCGCGGCCACTCACGTCACTTGTTTCCCTCCAGCGGGCCGTGCCAAGAACAACTTCTCTCACATTCCATTCTTCTGGCCAGCTAGATGAGGGGGTGCCGGTCGGAACGGCGCGGTTCGCTCCACAGGTAGAAGGAAGCCCTTCCCTCCCCAAGCCCTTTCCTGGCCTGTTGATGAGCCCTGGGCTGGGTTCACACCTTCCTGCCCCCCAGCCGAGTGCTGCCCCTCCAGGGAGGCGTCACGTGGGTTGAGCTGAGTCAGGCTAGTGTTTTGCAGTGGGCCAGGTGAGAAAATGGTCCATGCAGACCAGGGCAAAGCTTGTGAAAAGCAGGCCTAAATTTAGTCTAATTCACATAAACATCACCATTGGGCAATCACCATTTACATCACCATTTACAATCATGCCTTATCTATAAAAGCATGGTTAACTGCTGACGTAAATTTATTTAAAAATACATTTAGCTGTAATTTAAAATGCAGTGGTACTGTAAGTTCTTCTGCAAACTTGTGTGCAAATATTAAACTAGAACCATGTAAGCTCACTATAGGCCTAGATCTTTAAAAAATGACTACTGTCAAGAAACAATCAACGAAAAACAACCTTGCAGTCTTAGAAATATCTATAACAAGGTATTATTTCCTGCAGTGGGTTTGCGAGGTAGTTTTTGTGCGGTGGGAGTTGAAATCAAAACCAACGACCTTTTAGTATTTTTTTCTAAATAATTTCAGTGGTCCATCAACATGTAACCGGATGAACGATACTTGCTGCATTTGCTCTGCAGCCCTCTATCAGCTTTAACAACACTAAACAAGTTTTCTTAATTGGGTGGCGGATCGGCAGTTCAATTAAAACTAGATTGCATTTTCTTAGTCCAAACAGACCCGGCGAGGAAAGAGGAGCATCTGTTTGGGGACTGCAAGAGGGTGACACAAGTGGCGCACTAGCACCACCAGGTGGCACACTCCACAGCCCTGTGCAGCCCATTGGGAAGCATGCAAGGAGAGCTCCACTGGTTTTCTTCACTCTGAGAGCTGAACTCCTCATCCCCTGCGGGCATAAACCTGAACCAAGGCTGCCGTGTTGAGGGCATGGCATATCTGGCCCACACAGGAATTAATCTTTTATGCAAGCTCTCATCCAGTGTCCTGTGGGGTCAGGTATGTAGACGTATTTGGGAGAAGGGTGTTTAGGTATGAGGCCAGGACGTCTTCCACCTCAGGCATCTGTACTACCCCATGTCTGTTCGCTTCATGCAGTGCAGCAAAGGACCCGAAACTCTGCCCCTCCACAACTCCTTCCTCCTCACTGAGGAAATCGTAGAAGGCCAGAAGAGGGAGATGCCGCCTCTCTAGAGAGAACGTAGCAGCTGGGTGGTGCGGTCCAGCACAGTAGCTAGATCACAAGAAAGAGGGGCAGGAAACGGGATCCCATTATGGAATGTCAGCTCCAGTAAAAGTCAAAAGAAGTGGAAACAGGGATCAATGTTGTCTTCAGTGGAAGGCATACTGTGTAGTGTTTAAATTAGCCTAATTGAAATGTAAGTGTCATACACACATAATGAAGTAACTAACATACCTTGGACTCCCAAAAGTCTTACGGAACATGATAAATTCCTTCCTGTGCGACATTGCTAAACCAACTATTCACCACAACATCTGCATCAACTCTGGCTCCTTGTCTCTTGCTCCCTCACGGGTAGCCAGGAACCTAGGTGTTATGATTGACGACCAGCTAACCTTCAATGACCATGTTGCTTCTGTTGCCCGGGCCTGCCGCTTCGCACTATTCAATATCAAAAAGATCAGACCATACCTAACTCAACAAGCCTCCCAATTTCTGGTTCAAACTATGGTCTTCTCACGCCTTGACTACTGCAGTGCCCTTCTGGCTGGACTTCCTGCCTGTGCCGTCAAGCCACTTCAGATGATCCAAAATGCTGCGGCGCGTCTCATCTTCAATCAGCCGAAGAGGACGCATGTCACCCCTCTGCTAATCGAGCTCCACTGGTTGCCTCTGGCGGCTCGCATCAAATTCAAATCACTGATGCTGACTTACAAAGTGCTTAGAGGATCTGCCCCTTTTTATCTAAGTGCTCTCATAAAGGCTCAGGCTACCCCCCGACAACTCCGGTCCTCCAATGACTGTCGACTGGCAGTCCCGGCACCTCGCCCAAGGCACTCCAGACTCTTCTCATGTGTCGTCCCACGCTGGTGGAATGACCTACCAAAAACAATAAGAACAGGGCCATCTCTGGAGGCCTTCAAAAAGCTCTTAAAGACCCAGCTATTCAGAGAACATCTTCTATCCTAGCACTAAAATGAACTGAAGCACTATTCCCTAGCACTATGCTCCTTAAGGTTTCTGCTATGTAGCTTGATTGTTATCCTCGTTTTGTAAGTCGCTTTGGATAAAAGCGTCTGCTAAATGCATAAATGTAAATGTAAATGTAAATGCATTGCATTGCCCCAGATTTTCTAACAAGGCAAACACATGTCAATGAGATAACAGAGTCTGATATGTAATGTGTTTTCAATGATGAAATGCTGAAAGGTTGTTTCACATGTTTTTATTTCTTTGATCTCAGATATTTGATTTTTATGTGATGCTAAAATGAATGCTAGCTAATGTTAATGACACTGGGGCCATTTCTGGGTGAAACCAGTACTCTGTCCCAATTTGGCCCATGGCCTAACTCCAGTGAGGGTTTGAGCGGAGCAGTCAGTATCCAGGATCTTTGCTAACTCTGCATTCTAGTGGCAGTACCAATAGCGTCCACAAGAGGGTACTCAGGCACAGTTGTTGAAAACGGATGAAACCAAATGAAACCAGTGTTTGGATGGAACCATCTTACTCTAGCTTTGAAGTTCTTGCTGTGCGAGCTCTGTCACAAAGATTCTTTGAAAAGTCATTTTCAACTTTTGAACTTAACTGTCGGACATTGGGATCACCTGCAAAAAGTCCAAATGCAGCCCAAAGCTTGTAGCTTTTTAAGTTTAAGTTTAAGCTTTAAATTCTGTGTCTGTCTAAATGACCAAGAATGACCAAGAATAGCCTAATTTCATTTTAATTTTGCCTTTCAATCTTGAAGGCCAAATGATGGTAGCCATGGTGACAAAGCCTGGTTGCCTTATACCACTCTACACAGCAAAAACTATACATTTTCTAAAGGCTTACATCTTGTAGATGAGTAGTGCAAACGGAATCCCTGCCTCCACCATTGCCACTGTAAAATCTATTGCCTGCTTATTTTGAAAATTATTATTTTTTATGTGGAATTGTTTGTTTGAATATGTGAATTAGTACGAGGCCTATTAATAATGTACGCTGCTTATATTATTACAAAGCTCAGTATTTTCCCCAAAATTACACACAAAATGCCCAATATCTCACACTTTCTACCGTATGAAAGTGTACTTTACAAATGCAAGCTTTCGTCTCGTTAAAACATTTATCATATTTTATCATACTGTATTATATGTGTACCAATGTTTTGAGATGTATGTCTCCTTGAAAAAAATACTACCACATTTGTTTGGACACAAATACAGTAAAAAGCTGACTTTTCCACATAGTTTATGTGTGCTTGTGTGTGCCCACGCTTGTGAGTGCTCTTCAGTATTGCCATGTTGTCACTGATCAAAAATAATAACTTGACCTTTGGCCAATTTATTGGCTTATATTATGACATCATTATTTTGTGCTCAGTAAAGCAGTGGGAGTTTGAAGATGGGTGAGTATTAAGTACTGGTGACTAAGTGTGGTATTCTTGATGAGCTACTTCCTGTGTTAGGTATGAAGATATGTGTTATGTCTCGCAAAAAAAACTTAAAATGCCATGTAAAAGCCCACGAAATCTGTAACAATCCATTGTAACTATTCAGTTTAGCAGTTGTATTACGGAGTTATAGTATCTGTGAAACTGCTTTTATTAAATTGTGTGACATGAAAAGATTAGTGTACAAACACCTAAAAACTGAGTGAAATAGCTTTAAAGATCTCATTCCATCGTATTTTCATTAATTTTGTCGTGGTCTCTTATCTAAATTAATGTCATGAGAGTTGGTTTCGACAAAAAATATGCTGTGGTTGTCTTGTTTCAAGCTATTTTAGTTAGGTGAAAAGGAGAGCAGGGATAGCTCGAGAGGATTCTTATGAATATTAATGATATGCAAATGTATCACCTCTGATTGGCTAACAACACTGTGACGCTCCATCTAGTGGGTCTGTCTGCAGGCAGCCTAACGTTTCTTGAGGGCGGGTTAACTGCATAGCTAATGTTCAAATTGACGTACATATGTACAGCTTTTCCGATTCGCTCGTTTTTCCCGGCAGTTTTCTATCACAGGCGAATACAGAGTACAGGGGTAGGAGAGCATTTTGAAATTGAGCATAGAAGTACAACTTGGGCTGACCTATGGTAATGTAAAAACATCAAGTCTTAAATTTATGGAAGGAGACCTTTAACATCCACAATAATCCCTAAGAATTTACGACTCATTCATCCACAACTCACAAATTGGCAAAGTATGCCAAATGTCAAAACTGGTGATTTTGCTCATGTATGTCACAGTAATTATGCTTGCAATGCAAATTGCCTAGGTTATAGAGGCCAGTGTTTAGAATGGGTCATATGGAAACATACTTAGTGAATCATAAAAACATTAAAATCAAATCAGCCAAAACTCTAAACACTGACATCAAAAACACAGTTTCCATCTTCTGCCTGTTCTGCTGAACCCATGCTAACACATTATATTTACACTGATTAGTTAAAGTTTATTTACTGACCTGTATCTAGTTTAGAACTGTGAAGATTCTCATTCATCTTCAAGTGTCAAAAATATCACATCGTTCAGTTGCCTATAACTAAACACTATGACAGGTTTTTACCTTTTTCTAATCAATTTATGGTAGGCTACATAAGGAAAGACACAGAGGAAGCAGTAGGCAACATTGGCATACAGGGCAGAAGATTCCTTCCTTGTTAGAATTTAGAACTACCAAACAGAAGCCAAAGCTATACTCCACCAAAGATGGTATAGAGGCAGAGCAAGGTTGTTCATGGCAAACCCATTGACTATCTTTACAGTCAATGGGCAAACCACATCCTGGAACCACAAAGGCACGATAGGGCGCAACCAATGCCCCTTAATACAGTGCAGAGGCACAAACATGTGACACTGAGGTCTCTTGAGGTCCTTGACACAAACTGCTGCAACAAAGAGATTATAGTCCCAATAAACATCAATCTTTACATTATTATATATAATATAATATCTATAATAATATTCAATCAAATCAGTCTGACTACTCAGAGTTGTGACTGACAACTCAAGGAGATACTCAAACCGCAACTTGACATGCATGCAATACCTTTCACAGGCTATATTCTAAAGTGTTACTATATAGGCCTGGGGCAGGTTTATTTAAAAAAAAAAATCATGTCTAAAGAATCATGTCTAAAATAATCAATCCCTGTCTTCAAGCTGGAAGGACATTGTTGATACTGCAGTAACCCTACAATGCAGGATGTCCACAAAACTCACACATCACAATATTTATTCTGGTAGATCTTACAGAACAAGTAGGGCGAAATTATTGTCTGCATTTTCTGTGAATATATACAACATTGAGGTCTATGGCATGACTAAATATTTAAACCTTATTTTTCTTTAGCAATAGATGTAGGCCACATTTCGGACATCACACTCTCTAAACCTCCTGTTCATTTCAGGCAAAGGTCATAGTATGACTAAATTGATTACAGTTTTTCTCAGTCGTTTTGGTGCGTTTCTCACATCACTATTAACATTTGCACAGCAGTTAGTGCATTTCTCAAAACAATTAGTGCAAACTGTAAAACCTAGTGGATAGCCTGCAAAAGCACGTCATTTGCTCAAAATCCATTCCTCAAAAGCAAGTATTCATGTCAACCTACCCGTGGGACAACCAACCCTGCTCTCCCCTATTCTACATCTGAGCTTGCAGGCGACATGGTTCCTGAATTCTATTAATTTATATTGGCTACTCATATGGAATTATTTTGTTTTATTTTGTTTATTTATTTATTCATTTCCCTTTATCCATCTTTCTTTTCTCTTTAATATAATTTCACTACATGTTTTACATTAATAATACAATGTATGTGACAAATAAACTTGAACTTGAACTGTCAGTGCCATCAAAATGAAAAGTCTTGACACCATCTTTATGAACAAGATAGTCTAATGGTTTTGTCATGTTTTCATTATGACAGTTTATTCTGTCAGTGTTTTCCAATGCATATAAAAGGTCAGAACTCAGTGACACTACCTAAAAATGCCCAGGACAGAACTATACTCTACTTGTCACTTGAAATTTACAGTAAAGTTAGACATTGCTGTAGTCAGGGGAGTAAGTGACTAGAAGGGGTAAAAAAAATCATTAGGAATCTGCCTGTGTACTCTGGCCACTTCTGCCTCTTCGCCTTCCCCTTTCCCCAGGCATCCTCGCCCCTCTTCCACGATGCTGAACTTCCATATCTGTGTTACAAAATTGTAGAAATGGTACACAGTATGTCCTGCTCTGTTCATACTGCATGTAGTGTACTTGCCAATTGAGGGTTCATGGGATTCATCCATGAGTGACTGTGAACAAGTGGCTTGTCTTTGGTTACAACTACAGTAACGCCTCTTTGTGAATGAAAGCTGAAGTTTACCTGAGACACTGCTCAATTTAGCAGACATTTTCAGGAAAAGAAATGATAAAAAAAAGGGTGTAGAAATTGCTTGACAGAAAGCTAATATTTAACATTTGATAACTAGTTCAACAATTTTGTATCTAAGGACTCAAGCAGTGAAAGTAAGACTTTTGAGAACGACTAGGCTATTCAGCATCCATAAGTATAATTAATTTTGACTGACATGACATAAGCAAATGGAAATGTTAAAAAACAGCAGAGAATTGTATGAAAGCAACTGATACATTTGTTCAGAGTGAGGAGAAATTGCTACAATGATGTGGACAAATGACTTAATGTTGTGGAGGTTGAACTAATAGTTATGAGAATTTTAATTCTGATCTGAGAAACGCACCAAAGCGACTGAGAAACACTGTAATAGGTGGGCACTGAGCATTTGAGTGTGCGCTGTTATCTACAGGCAAAAACGTCAATTTTATGCAGACGCCCATTTATGCAGATTGGAACTGACCCCAACTTATCACGAATTGGCTCCGCCTATCTACTATTTTTGACTATACTGCTCCCACGAGCAGTAGGCTCGGGCTTATGCGGAAGAAGGCGTGCTACATCAGGGTGGGCGTTGCTGAAAGGGCAACGTGTTGTGTACAAAAGTGAAGCCGTGTCAATACAAGAAGTGAGTAAAGTAGGCTATTGAAGAGTAGAGTAGAGATCTTGAGTAGAGAAGCGCTTTCGAAGGACAGAAAGTTGGCAAAGGCTGTATTTAACCAAGACGGACTCAAGACCGAAGCCTACAAAGGGATTTTGACATGCTCTGGCCGAAATGTAAGTTACCTACACATTGTTCCTAGACTGTTGGTTTAGAACTTTATGCCTCGTAAAATTTTGCCTGTAATTAGAATTAAGTTTGTAAATGTAGTCTATGTGTGTCTTTGTGGCGTATAGGCCTACTTGTTTTTAAAATGTCATAATTTCACGAAAAGATCTACCCCACACACCTGCTTTAGTCTACTTAAGGACCGTTCAAGCAACTTTCTATCTTTTTCAAAGTTCCCTTTTTATGAATGAGTGCGGTGTATCTGATAACATGCCATGCTATATAAATGGGCGTGACATGATGCCTGTCTTGAGGCATGATGTCAGTTCTCACTTTTTTGCGTTTAAGCTTAACTAAATATAACATGCTTAGAGATTTTTGAAACAGAAGAAGAGCGTACTTGATCAGACTGTGTGAACATTTACTATGAAAATGTCTGTTCCTCTTTCTAGAGCACACATAAACCAAAGTGCTTTGGAATCCCCAGCCGCCCACGTGCGTGACTCAAGGGCTAGGGATTTCCGTCATTTAAATATTCGAGACGGAGAATCCGTGAGAGGGCATCCCTGTTTACTTCTCTGTCAGACTGCCATTGCGTCGGAGAAACTGTAACGACATATGTCGGATAGGTACAATAATTGCGTCCGATTGTGCACTTACAAAACAGCTAGAAACATGCTAGATTCTCATTTGACCTATTCTAAAATACACTTTAGTATATGATAGGCAATTTATATGAAGATAAGTTGGGTCTTTAATTTACTTCCTAACTTTAATGAAGGATGCCAGCATGCAGGATATTTCTATAAGGTCATATGCAGAGGAATATACGTTAGTATATTTTAGATAGGCAATTTATATGAAGATAAGTTGGGTCTTTAATTAACTTCCTGACTTTAATGAAGGATGCCAGCATGCAGGATATTTCTATAAGGTCATATGCAGAGGACCATGAGTCATTGAAAGATGTGTCATGTCATGTTGAAGTGAAATATCAAACAAGTGTCTAGAGCCGCCCACACTAAAGAATTGCCTGCAGTTGAACATTGCCATTGTTTTTTTAAGACTGAATGCGATGTAGGCTAAGAGCATGTTTACATCAGCGATTGTGGTCTTTAACTAGCAGGTGTGACCTTTAAAATTGTCCATTGTTGCTCTTTGCTCTTCATTGAGTATTTGCATACACACAGAGAAATGGAAGTACCACTGTGTACCTAAGCAGGTACAAATGCTTGTCGCAGGAGCAGTACCCTTTTGAAGAAGAAGAATTCTAATGTCACACTTGACAGGTCTCACGCAACAGTGATGGTCATGTTTTGTTTTTTTTAAATCTCAGTGACATTCCCTTACCAAATATGACAGTGTTGTACAGTAACATTACAAAAGTGTGAAAGCTGCAATCTCAGGGAGGCAATACGAACCACAAACTCAGCTGACATTCAGCTGTTTCAGTCAGCTGTTTTATTGTTTATTGTAGATTATTTGGCTAAAAATGTTTATTTTTAGAATTTTATTTTTATTTACTTTTATTTTAGCCTGTCACTTCTGTTCTGTGGTTGTTTATAAACAAAACCCAGCAACATAATTATGATTTCAATAAAACAGTCAACTAAACCACATCGTAATCTAATAATGTTTGGTTGACATCGGTAAATATTCACTTGAGAGAATTGTTTTATACTGCAGAAATGTCAACTTAATTTGAATCAGGAACCAAAAAGTCAGTTTTCTCTCACTGGCTCTCCCTTCAAACAAAAGAGAGGCATAATACTGAGAGGATGGTGGGGGCCAGTATCAGGTGTCTGATAACATGGCTTTTCTCAGTGTAATGGCAGGAAGGTGATGTGGTTTGCCACACAGAGCGTAACGGAGTGCAACAGGAAGTTAGCTGTCACAGAAAAAAGTGTATGAACGTCCTACTCAGAAAGCCAGGCGTCTTGTGAAGAAGTTGCAAACAGACGTTACCTCACCGCTTGCTCTCCTAGTGGAATACCTTCCTCACAACCCTATCTTCTTGCCACCATGAGCATTTTGCTCCTTTAACGGAATTTTTTTTTTTTTTTTCATATTTTGGGGTCAAGACTTCTAAGAGACTTTCCTTAGAGTTTCATGGCCATGGCACACAGATGGAGGCAGATGGAAACCTCCACATTTAGCATCGGTTTGTGTGTGTGTGTGTTGGTGTGTGTGTGTTTTGTTGTTGTTGTTGTTTTTTTCCTTTCTGTTTTATGTTGGTGACTAACAAAAAAAAAAGAACAAACGTGAAAACAAAACAACATGTTGACACATGAGACTAGGGAATTCACAGACAAATGGAGAAACTGCCCCTTACAGTCATGTCAAAGGAGGCAAGAGGACATATTATTAAACTGAGCTTTTATGAGAAGAATGGGGAAGGGAACAAAGGAAACATACAGTACTTTGATGAATGTGAAAGTAAAAACAGTGTGATTCAAGCCTTCCCATCTATAAAAAAGGCTATAGATTTTTGCTGTCCCGCACAGAAACAATCTGCTTGAGTAGCAAAGACACAATCTGCTTAAGTCTACTAAAACACATTCAAAGTTAATTTACCTACGTAGCAATATTGTAAAACAATTTAGATTTGTACATAATGGCTTCCCAATGAAACAATCCTCAATTGTTCGAATAACCTTATAGTTACTGGTATCTCCCCGAGATCTCCCTAAAATACCATAACCATAAAAACCCAGAGAGATGGATGTTTGGAAGATTTTTAGAAAACATACTTACAATACTGAGAAGAAAAAAATGAGAAGTGCTCTTTCAAGTCTTTTTCCAATTATATCTATATGTTGGTATTGGACATAGATTACCTAACTGACCACAGACTTTGAGTACAACAAAATTACAGCTTTATTAGAGTTTTATCTATTTAGCAGGAATTACACCCTAAACCAGAAATGTTTTAGCCTTTTGCAATACAGCGCACCAATCCACTCTGTGGACGCTATGCTGAACTTGGTGTATAAGCACTGTGTTTTAAACTGAGCTACAAGAATACCAAAAACATTGTGTGTGTGTGTGTGTGTGTGTGTGTGTGTGTTTGTGTGTGTGTGTGTGTATGTGTTTGTGTGTGTGTCACAGCGCCAAAGGAGAAACCGTGTTATACTCAGCCCACTGTCAAGAAACTCCTGGAACAGAAGAGGAAGCGAGAGACCTCCTCCATATCGCCAACGTGCTCCCTGGTGCCAACCAGTGAGGCTTCCAGTGCTGCCATCACAGTGAGTGGAGAGAGGCCTGAGGCAGCCCAGACACTAACTTTTTAAAGTTAAACCATGTCTTTTTATTTCACAGTTCGTGGAGACTGCAGGATTGTAAATTAGCAGTTGGGAATGTTAGCAGTTGTTAGTTAGCAGATGGAATCTAGTTACTTGAGACACACTAACTGCAGCTTAGATTGTGATGGAGCCATTCAAACTGTTAACTATGATGTCTTGGTATTACATAGTTGTTATGAACTTCTTATATACAGGCTAAATGGAAGGAGTGTGTAATTTGGAATTAAATGAGTTATCCAGTTTGAATCACTCCATTTCTCCTTTGCTTGAGGTCACCAAGCGCTATCCGTAGAGTGAAGATGCAGAACATTTGATACAACTTAATACCAAATAGAAATCTGTCAGCTACTGTTGACACAGTATGATCTGGCACAACTGAAGAGTGATTTGGTTGCTAATTTTAAATGAATGGAGCATAGAAAAATGAAACTGGAAGTGAGTTTCTGTGTCGTATTCCATTAGTGTGTTCTGCCAATTCGCTGTTTCGTTTACACTATAACACATTTTCCTACTGATTGCACTCTGCACTGCCACCACAACAGGGCTGGGCTGTGAACTTCTCTGAGTGGATCAGACAACTGGTGTAGTTTGTTCTTTGTGTGTATGACTGACTGACTGTTATATTATTTTGACTGATAATATTATTTTAATTAATACCTCTGCAGACGCTGGCACCAGTTGACCCCTCCTCTGCAGGTAAACATGGAAGATTGCATCCCCCTGTATTATATCATATATCATGTCATCACACACACACACACACACATATATGTTTGTATCTACCGGTATATGTGTGTGTGTATGTGTGTGTATATCTATCTATCTTTATATCTACATATATATATGTATGTATGTATTTGAATATCTGTATTTATATATTTATTTATCATATATATCATATCGTCTGTTTCCCTCAGCTTGTATTGTTAACTGGTATCTCTCGTTTGCCTTCCCCTCTCCAGCCACCAGCAGTAGTTATTGTAACATGGGGGCAGTTGGTTGTGATACATGGGACCCGACCATGCCATCACCGTCCACCTCTCTGCATCATATTAGTGCACTGTCCCCTATGGGGATGAACTACTTATCGAGCCCCGCTGCAGCCTACTGCCACAGCCATAGCAACAGCTCGCATGCAGCTTCCAGCTACGCTCAGCAGCCCCTGCAGGAGTGTCCATGCGCCATGATGACGCAGCAGTTTGTAAGTGCAGCAGCTCGCGTTATAACAGGCGTCTCTTTTTCGAGGTGTTACAGTATCTCCCTGCATGTTGACCACCATATTCCTGTCTTCCATCAGAAGACGCTGCAGTATTGTAAACCTTCTGTAATATTAAGCCCCTGTTTGTTAAATGTTATTTACTAGCTTAGAGTTTACTGTCTCTTACTGTCTCTGTCTCTTAAGTTTACTGTCATTTTACACACTGTGAAGTACAAGAAATCAGCACAAGTCATCATCTCAAATTTGGTCAACTGGAAAGAGTGGAAAGGCAGCCCGATCAGGCAACATTTTTAAGTTAAAACCATGATAGATAGATTGATAGATAGATAGATAGATAGATAGATAGATACTTTATTGATCCCCAAGGGGAAATTCAAGAAATTCAAACCATGCATTTGTTTTACAGTGCAGTTGTCTCAGTTTGACATTACCAAACGTCTTCTCTCCCCTTCTTCAGCCTGAGTGCCAGGTCACTATGGCCCTCACAAGCATGGTGCACACTGACCCAGTGGGCTGGATGAGCAGCCCCAGGCATCAGAGTGCCGTGGCAACCGCATCACCAGCCCCAGCCCCAGCCTCAGCACCATCCTCTGTTCCTGGCATGGAGGCTGTAGGCCAGCCCTTGCACATGAAGACGCTGGAGGAGGCGCGCCAGTTCATCCACAGAATGGACTATAGCACAACCACATGGCAAGACGATGATGGCGACACGTAAGTGTGTGTGTGTGTGTGTGTGTATGTATATAAATAAATCAAATTACCTAAGTATTAAGTACATTTTTAGGTATTGACACATTACAGAGAGAGCTTGCAGTGTCTTTAACAACACTTTGACATATGACACATCAGGACAAACCAATGGAGTGAAGCATGTTAAAAAAAATTGTGAAATGACTTCTAATGACTCATGGGAAATTGATATAGGCAGACTAGCAGAAAACGAGTCATTTTGTCTGACAACTGAAAATAGTTTTTCGCTTTTTTCACATTTTGTCATTTTGTCTGACAACTGAAAATAGTTTTTCGTTTTTTTTTTTTTTTCACATTTTGTCATTTTGTCTGACAACTGAAAATATATATATATATTTCTTTTTTTCACGGAAGGATTTTGCATATCTACACGGCCAAAGGGCAGCGGGAGTATGCGTACGCTGCTGCCGAAAAACTGAAAGAGCTTGGGAAGCTGGACTCAAAAGAACACAAGGGAAAGGTACATACTAGAACATTATAATGTGTGTGTGTGTGTGTGTGTGCAGTATGCGTATGCTGCTGCCGAAAAACACTATAATGTGTGTGTGTGTGTGTGTACGTGTGTGTGTTTGTGCAGTATGCGTATGCTGCTGCCGAAAAACAGTATAATGTGTGTGTGTGTGTGTGTGTGTGTGTGCAGTATGCGTATGCTGCTGCCAAAAAACACTATAATGTGTGTGTGTGTGTTTGTGTGTGTGTGTGTGTGTGTGTGTGTGTGTGTGCTACATATTCAAACTATTCTTTTTGCCCCCTGGCCCAGACTGCGCTGTTGGTGGCTGTTACTGCCAATCAGCCCAACATAGTCCATGACCTTCTGACTCTGGGTGCTGATGTAGGTGTGTGTGATGTCAAAGGTCAAACAGCCTTGCACCTGGCTGCTACATATGGATTCCCAAGAGTTATGCAGGTATCCTCTAATGGATTGAAGTTTTGTAGAGAAGAGTTTTAGTGGCTAGGATTTGGAAAATGAGTTCTTGATTATGAAGATTGTTGTTAACGTTTGCAGGTTATCCTATCTATGGGGCTGCATATGCCATTGGACTTGGAGGCTCGTAATTTTGAAGGTACGTTTTATTTATCTTCCCTGAATAATTTTACTCCTGTTTCTTGTTCTTCCTCTCGTCACTGCTTCTGCCTCTGACTTTCAAAAAGTGTTTATGTGCTCGCAGTGGTAGTCAGCGCAAATGGGGTCTGGTGTTCCCAATGTATTCAGGGGGCAAAAAGCAAGCTGGTCAAAGAGAGAAACCTACAATTTGAGACACAAATGAAATCGTGCTAAAATCCTGCAGCATCTCATAGAGCGCCTTTAAGATTTAGAAGCGCCTATCTTTTATGCTGCAATGGCCGTCTGTCCAAGGCTTTACAGATTCTCTCTCTCTCATTCTCTCTCTCTCTCTCTCTGTCCCCTCTAAGGGTTGACTCCGCTGCACTGTGCTGCCATCTCTCACAATGCCACCATGAAGGCCATGGCAGCTGCTTTCCCATCCAATCCTTCCGTTTGGCTGAATGAAGGCAACCAAAAGCGCTACTGTCTGGAGCAACTGCTGAATGCTGGGGCGTCCTTACTCAGTCAGGTAAGTAACAGTCTTCTGTCTCTGTTTCTCTTCAATTCACCCACACCCACTCTAAACATATGTATATATATTATACATATATGTAAACATATATATATTACTCTAAACATATATATATATATTATACATATGTCAGATGTATAAGATGGGTGGTCTGGTTTGGGAATTTTGGTGAAAATACTGGATGTGGATTTCACAGAAATGGGTCTACACATGCTCAACAAGTTCCCCATATATCCTGTCCCTTGATTGCTTTCACATGTTAAGTAAGTGTTGTTTTATGTCACTGGTTTCACTTTTGCAGGAAATCAAAAGTAATAATACGGTTCTCCATCTCGCTGTGAAAGAGGGAAATATGCATTTGGTGCGTTGCCTGCTGAGTATCCGCCCAGCTGACATACAGGCAATCATCAATAAGAAGGTTGGTGCCCCTGAAAAATACGGTTTCATGCTTTTAAACCTAGCTAGCTTTATCTTCGTAATGTCATTTTGGAACATAAAATGACATAAAGCTAGTAAGGGCCTTTTTCACCATAGGCATATGTCAAACTTTCATTCAAAAGTACCATAAAAAATTGCGATAGGTAGCCACTTGGCTAATGGCAATACTAAAACAAAGCATGTTACTTTAGTCAGAGTCCTTCCACATGAAATCAAGCAATGGGAACATGAATGTGTGCAACAGAATGTTTGTAAACAGAGCAATTATTGATTTTGACAAGCTCTGTCTACACCAACTGTGTTTTTGGGATATGACACTTGTCCCTTTACCTGTGGGGATTGAAACCTATACTGACTGTGTGTGAGTGTGTACTGACCCCGACTGTGTGTGAGTGTGTCTCCTTCTTTTCTCTTGACTATTCTGTATTCTCTCTCCTATTTATTATTAAGAGGTTAACTGACCTGTTTTGTACCTGTTTGAATTGACAAAAAGGATATTCAATAAATCACCACATTACTTAACAAATCATTGAAGGCCTAATACTGGGGTAGGTTAGGTTGGAATTCCCCTTCCTGAATTTGAATAGATTCAAATATCTTTTAGCCCACCTGCGGTTGTAGACAAAGTATAAGCCTAGTTTTATTTAATTTTATTTCTATACAAAAAATTAGATCATTATACAAAATTACATGTCTCATAGCGTTTCAAAACAATGCGCAACAATGTCCAAATCTCAATGTGTCCAACATGCTGTAAAAAAAAATAAAAAATTGTCTGAAAAAAAGTTTGAAAACTTAAACAAATGTTGAGTTTACACAACACAAAAACAGTTTCGAGGTTAGAAATGTTAGTTTTTGTGTTGTGTAAACTCAAAAAATCTGTGCATCAGGTTGCCTAAATTTTTTTATTTTGACAGTGTATACACGCTGTATTTTCGTGTTGGTAAAATGAATATTTGTATTTTTGTGTGGGCAAAATGAATATTTGTATTTAAGTGTGTATTTTCGTGTGGGCTAAATGAATATTTGTATTCTATTTCCATGCCACCCCTCTGCAATTCAGGCCCACGGACACACGGCCCTCCACATGGCAGCCGGGCTGCACAGGAGTCCCCATCAGGAGGAGCTCATTCTCCTGCTGCTGCAGCACGGCGCCGACCCCAGCACACGCAACCTGGAGAACGACCAGCCAGCGCACCTGCTGCAGGCCGGAGACACGGGCGAGAAGGTGCGCTCCCTCAAACACTCCTGCACTGTAAACAGTTTTTATAATAATACTTTTATTGGGGCTTTTGCCATGTTTGAGAGATCAATCTACCTATCTGAATAAGGACAAAATCCCCCCAAAAGTATCTTTTAAAAAAAAAAAAAAAAGTTTGTATTTATTTACAGTGCAGATAGGACAGTGCTCTCAGAAATACTGCTGCACTGTAAAAAATACACATTTTTCTTTTTTAAAGAAAGGCTTTTCCCTTTTTTGCCTTTATTCAAATAGGACAGGGCTCTCTCAAACACTACTGCTCTGTAAAAAATACACACTTTCTTTCTTTCTTTTTTAAAGATATTTTTGGGGCTTTTGCCTTTATTCAGATAGGACAGTGCTATCTGAAACACAGCTGCACTGTAACAAAAATACATACCTGGGGATTTTGCCTTTATTCAGATAGGACAGTGCTCTCTCAAACTCAAACAACACACACTTTCAACTAACAAAAAATTGTGCCCAGCCTGCCTAACTATTTTCAATTGACCTTCAGTTGACCTTTCAGTTGACCAGTTTCTGTTTCCAATCTCAGCTCATCACATTGGCTCTGATTCGTTTACCTAATTTGTACACTGTAAAAAAAAAAAACTACATAGTTTCAACTCGAAAAAGTTAGTGTCTGGGCTGCCTAACTATTTTCAGTTGCCCAAATTTGAGATAATAAAATGTGACGATTTCTTCAAATTTGGTCAACTTAAAATAGTTATGCAGCCCGGACACTAACTCAGTTGAAACCACATACATTTTCTACAGTGTACAAATTAGGTAAAAGAATCAGAGCCAGTGTGATGAGCTGAGATTGTAAGTTGTAGTCTCTCAGAGAGCTCCAGGAGGACTTTTTTGACCTTTAGACTGAAGCAGCATCATAGAGATAAAACATCAGACTGTGGGCCCGTTCTAAAAAGGTAATGCCGTACTCATTCTACACCTGTTTATTTATATCTCTTTCTGTATTCAGCTCAAGCTTATTATGAAGAAGAGGGGAACTTCCTCTAGACGCCGTATCACTTCCTTACAGGACCAAGACTGACCTGGACTTCTTTTTCAGTCCCAGCGTATCCTTCCTCTGCCACTCTCAGAGTCCACTGGGGCCACTGACGGGACAGTAACGCAATATAACGCCAAGCCACGTCCCCTCTCAGCCTAATGGCAATTATGGGATGTTTCCTAAGTCACAAATGCAGGCAATGTCTTCTGAATGACCCCACTGACTCTATGGTAGGGAAGGGTTTCTTTATTGTAACCTCCTGTGAGGCTTTTTATTTGTGCCCAATCTCTAATTTATTCTAGAGCCCATTTGATTCCAGAACAGCGCAGTACCCATTGACAAGGAGCACGTCTAACTGTATTTATCTCTCACTGCCAGTATGCTATGAAATTAGTGCTGGGCTCTTTCCCAGAGCCTCTGGTTTATTTACTTGTGAACTTTCATTTTGTTTCCATCCCTTATATCTTTATAAGAAAATGTACAAGTATTTTATTTAGACTAGATGTGACACAGAAAAACTGTGTCATGTGTCTACAAATATTCACATTTTGCAAATGTGTTGAAGCTAAAAGTGGGACCAGAGTCCAAACTTGTTTAATTAATGAGGGCATTTGAGGGCTTTTGAAGTTTTTTTGTCTTTCTCTCACACTATATGCTTATTCATGTGTATTAATAATGATTCAGAGAAGAATTTCTCCTCAACCTCCAAAATTCCCAACCCCCTTGGTACAAACTATATTAGTTCACAGAGAGGGGGTCTGTTATGTCTGTCAGCTCAAAGGCACTGTATCGGTGTGAGGATGCTGAGCCATTTGTATTTATTGTCTTGACGTATGTGCTTGTATTTTATTTGGGACAGTTTTACATTAAACTATCCTATCTTCCAGAAGCCAGTAATGAAAGAAACTGAAATCCACTGTTAATAGACTAATTCTTAATAATCTCATTGAGAACAACATTTCCACAATAATTACTCACAGCATACTCACTGAGATGTTATTCATCTCTGGATGAAAAGGTCATTTCAGGTAGGCCTCAGCACACGTTTTTTTTTTTTCTTTCTTTTTTTAATGAGTCACCTCTGAGTATGACAAATATGGAGGTGTCCATGATGCATTCTCAGGGACGGTTAGGTCTGCTACTCGCTCGCCTAACAGCTTGAAGTTGAAAGAGGCATCTACTACTTTCATAGTTTGTTGAAATGTTCACTCATTTCAGAATTAGACTAATAACATTCCAGTGATTGTTTTAAATGTATTTAGTTGTTGTTGAATGTAAGTTTCAAGTTCAGGTACATCCCAAAAAGCAGTAATTTAAGGATTTTAATGACTGAACTCTAGTGTTGTTCAGGGAAAAGAAATATTTGCACTTTTCAGTGAACATGGATATGAAATTTGTTCTTTTTAACAGAAAATAAGCATGTTTTGTATTAATGCTAAATTTTATATATATATTATATATATAATTGTTACCTTCTATTACAAAGTTTGAACAAATTTCACGCTATGATACTGGCATTAAACTGTCTCAAATGATGACGGTCTTTTATAGAAGGGTAAATGTTTGGCTGTGTCCAATTCTCAACATGTTTGTTTATTTCTGGAGGAAACAATTTTAAGTTTAATTAATAAAAGAATAAACATTGAAAGGCAAAATTCTTGATAGACATTTATATAACTTAAATTAACATGTTTTTCATCAATAAACACATTTAATGCAAAAGCTATTTTCAAAGTTCAAGTATTGGACAATCACTTTTATTATATCAGTCATTACATAACAAAAAAGAAAAATTTGTTATTTACACCATAACATATTTCAGCATCACAAACAAAAAATGTATTTAATATTCAAACAATAAAGGTGCATCTAGTTTGTAAATGTATTTTGGAAAATCGTTTAATAATTTAACAGCATTTTTAGCCTATGTAAGCTGATTTCTTTTGAAAAAATAAATCATCCTTTTCCTCTTCACTGAGCTGACGTCAAACGTTTCAAGCACAAGACACTCTCCTTGAAAGTATAAAGTCATACAGCAGACAAACAAAGAGTTGCAGGCCATATTGAAGACCTACACTAAGCAATTGTAGTTAGATGTGCTCATGCAGCGATTAACAAGAAAGGGGAGATGAAATGTGGCGAAACTAAACCCAAGCCAAAATCCCCTTAAAGTACTTTCACTATTCAACTTCCTCATTCTCTCCCCTCTCCACCCATCCGTATTTGTTTATTATATCACTGATAGAAAGAACGAGGTGGGAACCCTGTACAGACCGCGCTTTAGACAGCCTTTCCATTTAAAAGCAAACACAACCCGGCGAAGACAAGATCTCTCTGCCTCTCACTGTGTTGTCAGAAAATCCCCCAGATAAGTACAGATACAGTAGAAGCTGCTAGGGTTTGGCTGTCCAGGGGTATTCCAAAAAGAAAGAAAACCTGGCTTAGTTCATCTAGAAAATGTGGAGGAGTCTGCAGGTATTCATTAGGGAAGAGAATAAAAGACTCCAGGCTCTTCTATTTTCAGGCTTACCACCCAGGTTTGGCACTTAGCCCCCCTCTTGGAACACCCCTCAGGTTATTGTGCTATAGAAAACAAAAGGGGTTTATTTAAGGGGAAAATTAACCTGTCAAAGATTGCTACAGCGCTTCGGAGATGCTTGTTAACATGCACTCTACGCAATTCAGTTTTGCCCTCATCAGCTCTTGGATCAGCCCTCCCCTGTGACTCAAGTGACGCTTCTCACACCGTCTGAGGAGGAACTACAGTGGGATGTGGCGGTAGAAAGACAGAGGAGCAGAAAGAAAGGATGAAAAAAGGAGAGAAAAGGAGAAAAACATTGAGCTATATGCGCTGCATGTGCACACTGTTTGGAGCACGATGCTCCTGAATGTGCTGTGCATTTGTACAATGTGGTTACGGGCTGTACCTTCTGTCTTGGGGACCTGCGTTCCTTCCACGTGGCTGAAAAAGGGAGGATGGGAATATGAAGTTATTTCTCTGAACCTCTGTGTGTTAGTGGGTGTGTACCTTTGGCAGGCCACTGCACAAGCAAGGAAAGAGCCGTTTGGAAGATAATCGCATGCCTTTCATTAAGGACACATCTGTGTTTTTTTTTTTATCCTAATTATCTAATGGCAAAAAAATATTTATAAGCTGACTGGACAGAAGATGACTGATGCACAGTCAAAAACGACATAATTCATTAGCTATGCTTATTATTTTATGTTTTAACTCAATTTTTTATGTTTTATGTTTTAACTCAATTTTATTTTTAATAGCGCATTATACAAATATATGTCTCATAGCATTTCACCACAGAGAGCACCCTTGAGTAACAACTCCCATACAAACATGACAAATACACACCAATATAGGCAGCATGCTACTTGCCTGAACCATACACACTGCCTTTCCATGCACAGAGTGAATTAAATGCTAACTCTTAGCAGTATTTAAACAGTTTATGCTAGTACATAAAATCAATTATTTGGCTTTGTGAGTGCCACTCAGTTGGATGGACAAGCAGTATGGATAGTGGGGCCAAATGCTGGCAGGATTGGGACTTTTAAACCCTCTTTAAGTTGCATTCAGTAACGAGGCCATTTGCATTCTTGGCTACTGAGGCTGAATTAAAAAGACACAAGGTTTCTTTATTAGTACCATTGACGGTATATATCGTAAGTGATTAGTACCAAATTCCAGATTCTCTCATCCACCACATTCCACATGCACAATGCTGAACTGCAAGCACACAGCTGTTTACAGTGGCTTACTTGGAGGATTTTGAGCATTTGAATTTTTTACCTGTCAGAGACAAAATGGAATCAGAGGCAAAGCAGCAGTTAAAGATTTAAAGATGCGATGTAGTAGGGGAAGACAGGTCAGTAAAAAAAAAAAAAAGTTAAAGTACTGCATCTGAAAAGACTCTGGTTCCCACCTTTAAGGATAACACCTGATAATTCTCATTGGAAACAGACCATTTGAGAGATGGGGTGAATTTAATACAAGGGTGAAAAATACATCCAAATATATAAAATGTCAGTCCATAATGGAGCCTACTTACTCAGAGCTATTAGAATCCCGGACACAAACATAATGATAGCGAGGATGACACCCGTGGTCCGCAGGGTATCATAATCTAGAGAAATCAATAAACGAGAACAATAAATTACACCCTGCTTTCTGGAATTGCTGCAAACATTGGTGAAATAGTTAGCACTTACCATACTCGAAAGCACTTTGGTCAAAGGATTCTGAGGAAGAGATTCATTTCCATTAGATTCAAAATCCAGAGCTATTCAAAAAAGTCTTGAAGAGAATACTTCTTTGAGAATACTTTGCTTTGATTTTACAATATTTATTTTCGATGTGTTGGCAATAGTGGGAAGCTCGGGAAACTCTAGAACAGACGGTTCAGCACCCTGGACAGGACCAATTGGTTGCTAACAGGTGTTGCAGCCAAATCAGTTTCCCCTGTTTCCCTGCAATTTGAAATCAATACGCTAGGTGGAGTTTTAACGAGTTTTAACATTAGATACACAATTCTATTTTCTCCTGTGTATATGACCTTGTGTGTTACACCTGGTTTACAAAAAATGCAAAAGAATGAGAGAAATACACTGATAAGCATCTAGACTAATGAAATGACTCAATGCTCAATCTGCTGGTCTTGCCACTGTTCGTACTGTTCATAATCCAAACTATTATTCTGCTCTGAATACAGAGGTATCGTGAAACTGGGTATTTTATTTGTTTTATTGTTCATTATTATGATGGTTTCCCCTACTATGATAGTTTCCCCTACTATAACTCATCAACAGTAATTCCAAAACACTACTGAGCACACTGATCTGTCTCCTTGTGATCTTCACAGTGAAATTCTCTCTAATATTGCACTTTCATTGCTAATATACAGGGGAAACCAATTCGCCCAGTGGTCAGGCAAAGGAGTTTCCCCTGCTATAACTCATCAACTGTAATTCCAAGGTACTAAACTGAGAAGACTGATCTGTCTACATGTCCTTGTGATATTCACAGTGAAATTCTCTCTAAAATTGCACTTGCATTGCTAATATACAGGGGAAACCAATTTGCCCAAAGACTTTTACACTTTTATCAAACGTTTAAAATGTGTATTCTGGACCTTCAAACTCGGAATGAAATCACGTAAACAGTGCCACCTAGCGTATTGATTTCAAATTGCAGGGAAACAGGGGGGAACTGGCTGCAACACTGGAATTTCTTGCTTTGTGCGTAATTTAGCGAGTTCGATCGATTTGCCCTCCTAATTAATGCAGAGCAATTTGAGGTCGGCTCAGCAGGAAGTGGGTTAGGCGGACGCAGAGACGAAATGTATTTTGTAACTCGTCAGATAAAAAAATAAGTTATCTTGAATCCTTAGGGTAGGCTACGAATCTATATTCTTGAAAAGTCTTATGTGAAGTGAATGGCGAGACATGAGCAATCCCAGTAGATAACTGGATTACACTTTCCTTTCCATTTCCCTCTGGGAAGTTTATGGATATCATCAACACTCGCAATGAATCAGAGTAAAGGTGTACATGTAGGCCTACTACCGCAGATTTCATAGAATAGATCTGTGTAGCATCCAAAATGAAATCGATTCTCCAGCCAGCAACAGCCCAGTCACTGCTCCAGCCCAGTAACTGCTGATGAACAGAATAGGTGCGGCGGTAATGCGGTTTTCTGGTGCTGAACCTGTACTTATAGTGGGATGCAGTGTCGTCTCTGTTCAGACTCTGTTCGACACTTTTTATGTTCAGTCTACACTCTTTAACAGTCAAGTGTTGGGAACAATTTCAAAACACTTAAAATCCAGAAATAAAATTTTTTTGTTTGTGTTTTTTTGTTTTGTTTGTTTTGCAACGTCTTGTTGAACAAAAAGCACCTAGGCTACAACCTTTTTTCAACACCTCTTACATAACTTGTGCAGTATTTGAAGAAAATGCAGATAAATAAGGTAAACTTAATTCAAGTTTTAGCAAGTTCAGTCATCGTTAACCCTCAACAGCCAAGCTGAATTTGTAGTTAATTTAGATTCTTTATATTAAAAGTTTAATGATGATAAAGGTGATGGTATAATTTATACTCACCTGATGTATCCATGACTGTGAAATGCAGACTTGCTGGAAGTGGAGTTCCTCGGATGTAGAAGGTGTACAGTGCAGGCTAGCAGTTAGGAATACGGCTGATGTAGAGGAAAGCCTATGCGCATCCTTGGTGCAATGGAGCATCTGCACCAATGATGATGACTATCGCCATCTACTGGAGACGCGAGGTAAATTATCAGTGTGCAGAAAAACCACTTTCCATAGGCAAAGTCGATATCTTGCCAGCCAATGCAGAGGTAGGATTTGAGCCAGTTTTGAGTATTATATTTGGATTAGAAAAAACAAAGGAGTTCAGTTTGGCAGATGGAGGGGATGATCGTGGCTTTTAGGATTTTTACCTTGAAACCAAAGAATTGCTTGTTTCAATCCACAATATGAAAAATTAGGGTGGAAGTAGTTGATCACTCCTCAGCCATGCCCACATCCATAGCTGCAAGCCACCTCACCCCTCACTGCTCCCCAGCTGCTGTACTTCCAATCAGTATAAAATATTACATATCTGGATTTAGATATTGCAACACAACACACGGTCATGGCACTGTCAACAGATTATGGTGCTTTCAATTAGCATATCAATCCGTGTTTATAGAAACGTATAGAAAAACATTACAGTAGGATAGAGGTATTGTTAGAAATTCTTGAGTTGTGGACAATACCAGAATCTTGGGCATTGGCATCCATGCTATAAAATCTCTTGAGAAATATACAGTAATGTCAGCAGAATACAATCTGCGAGTATCAGTGGAGTCCTGCTGTCGAGAAGACCTGAACACATGGTGGCAGGCTAAACTCTAGAAAGAAAAAATAAAACAAATACGCACAAGAAAAAAAATCACTCATGCACACTGATGACTCTACTGACATTTATATGATTTTATACAATGGAATCCAACAGAACATGTAATTGACAAGTTTATAAAAACAACTCAGTTCAGATACAAAAACCTCAATTTCAATCTGTTATGAATTTGCAGAAACATATTTATATCACTTTTATAAAATGTGTTTATCAGTCCAAACCCAGTTGGATTGTTTTGGCTTGATCTGTTGTTACTTGAAATAAAATTCAAAAACAATATTACTGAGAATGGACCAACAGTATGGGTGCATTCAATGCATTTTGAAGGCATCTGAACTCTTATCAGTCTGAGACCAATTTCATCTTATCATATTACATTACAAATCTACATATCTATGCAAGTAATGAAAGAAAATACAGATGAAAGCATATGGATGTAGTAGTAGGCTCTACTCAGCCTTGCATTTGCCTGATCATTTACCTCAATGAGATGAGGTCAATGTGTGTGTGTGTGTGTGTGTGTGTGTGTGTGTGTGTGTACCTGTAGACTTCATCAGAGGGGAAACAATTAGATTAACAATTACATTAACAATTCCCAGCATACAAGACATATACCTGCCCTTTAGGTCTAACGGTATATTTTATAAAAGAGGAAAATGAAAATTCAACTCAATAACACCAAAGTCTCAAGGACTTGAAGATGTTCTCTCTTAATGTGTTGCCTGCAAAGCCTTCTTGTAACCCCGTGTAGACACGGATGTAGCGTGACATGAGTTGGGTACCAGATGTAGTCCTGTGAATAAATTCAACAATATTTTTTAGCCAACACAATATTACATTTTTTTAAGTGTTTTTTTTTATTCTGACATTATTCATGGACTGACCTGTGTCTTAGTATTTGACGTTTAACCTGTAAAGGGTGCAAAGATTAAATACTGATTTCTGGTTCAAGTGAAAAAGGAAATTGGTAATATCTTGTTCATACAGTAGATTCAAACTCACTTTTGACAATAGAAGCCTCTGGGTCACCACTGACTGACCTGAAAAAGGCAAGGTTTTGCTTTAGGTCTCAAAAACACGGCAGGTGAAAAGTTACCAACTTTCCTAAAAATGAATATTGCTGCACATGAAGTGATGCAGACAGGAATGCAATAGTATGGCTCAGTAGAGCCGTTCTGATGCACGCCATAGAAACTCTTTCATTAGATACACGAAAACCATGACAATAAAAACAGAGTATTGGAACCAGAATGTATGTATGTATCATTTTTTTACATAGCCATGCTGTATGCTGTTCTATTTTCTATTAATTGTCATCTGACTTGGTCTCGATCTATGAATATATCAAAAATTATATCAAGACAAGCTGAAAATCAATTGCCACCCAGCACATTTTATAACAATGGGTGAAACAACAAAAAATGTAATCCTGACTCAATACCCTCTATGTATGTCTGGAATTAAATTAAAAAAACAAAAAAAAGAACAGATATATTTTTATATGCCTTATATTTACCTTGCTGTTTTGCTTGATCGGCAGCTACACTTTCTGCCTGTGAGAGAGGAAGATATACAAAGAACATCAAGAACACAACAGCAATTAGTGTCACATCATGTTTATATCACTCTCATTCTACACTGGGGCTTATATGTGTAAAAGATTAAAACACAGCCACTAAGCACCGAGATTCACCGCTATTGACCTGTGACTGCAAATAAACAAGCCAAACCAGCCATCCTCTAAAGTTACTATAGCAAGGGAGGGTTGGTAAGAGTCATGACTAATTTATGGCCTGCATGGTGTAGATTTCAGACGGAGGGTGACAGAGGTGGGGGTGAGAGACTGTGGGAGTAGGGTTGGGGACAGGGGGTGGTGGGGGTGGTGTGGTGGGGTGCAATCAAATTGGGCACGGGTGTTGGGTGTCTGTTGGGGTTGGGGTAGGGTAGGGTGACGTTGGGCATTGGGCAGTATTGCAGGAGCTCCTCATGCCCCACGCATTAGTGTCATATGTGCCATACGGTGTTGCGAAAGACCTCTACCTCCCCTGTGCCACCAGCTGCTCCTGCAGCAGGACAGGTCCAGGCAGGACCTCTGCCAATAATCAATAAGCATGATCACACTGGCAGAGATGGAAGCACATAGAACAGTTGAACTGTATTGGGCACTGATTTAGAAACATCTAGACCATTTTATCCAGAGATGATTGTTGGCTGTCGTGGTGTAATTTCAGATTTACTTGAGAATGAAAACACACAGTGAAATATGCACATATCAGTTGAATTAATGGATGGTAATTGGAATGAGTTAAAGTACAGTATTTCTTGAATTAGGGGATGTTCTGAGCATGTCGGAATAATTCAGGACCTAAAGCAGTGGTCTACCAATGCTCCAGTTAAGAGTGATTTCTTTCATGAGAGACCTCTTTTTTCTCCCCTTTAACCAGACACACATTTTTCAAATGCTTTAACGGACCAGCAGAAACACGCTGGCCTCTCCTGCAGCGTTACAGCTTTCCCCAGACTCACTGAAGATAAGCACAAGTCCCATGATGAACAGGGTCACGGCAAAAACAAGCCCTCCAATGCGCAAAGATTCATAGTCTGTGGAAGATTAAGAATACAGTTACCTACATATCTTAAAAAACTGACTGTATTTAATACATGAGTGTGGTTTTCAGAATACAATTACCTATATATCTTAGACATAAACTGACTGTATTACAATGCGCAAAGGTTCATAGTCTGTGAAAGATTAAGAATACATTTACTTTTATATCTTAGACATAAACTGACTGTAATACATGAGGGTGGTAACATTTCTTTTTCAGTTGCTAGGAAGTGAACTTATCAGTAGCATTATTAGCATGAATTACACTTAAAATGCTTGACACAGCATAACTGCATCTGCATACAGTCTGTAACATTCCATGTATTCCATATTCTATTAGAACTCCTCAGGTTCCAATAGTTGACGCAGTAGAAGCAAGTTTTCCTGTGGTAACATGGTAACAATCTGCTAACATGCTTTTGTCCAGACCCCTATTTTTTCAAAACTATAAATACAAATAAACATCAGTCTGTTGTCTACTCCTGTGAACGTTTCCAGTAGCAGTTGAATTTGCAAATGGTTTATTTAGTTTTCTTTTTCTGCATTTTTTGTTATACATTCGTTCAGTGTTCATTTAAAAACGTATCATTAATGTAACCGTAATGGTGCTGTTATAGTGATAGTTTACACGCTAGAATAAAAATCATCACACAATAAGCAAGGTAAAACATTAAACACAATGTTTGCATTCCACTTTTTTAACTCCACACACAAGAATTTGCAGGATACTTTGCACATATTTTCAGACTTCACACACATTTGCAATTTAAAGCAGGGCTAACCAACGTTCTGTTTTTTTCTCTCACTCTCTTCACCTCTAAAGACCGCTGTATTGCATTGTATTGCACTGCATTCTATTGGAGGCAGACCGCTGCTGTTGAACATTGCAAATGCTGTATCTACCGTTGTAGGCCACAGTGGCACATTCTACACCGTTCGTTCGCCGTGTAATGACTCATGTTAGCATCCTAAACAGTATAAAACGGATTAATTCACTGAAAAATGTTGCTTAGTGGGCTTTTAAAGACACTACCCTCCAAAAGGCAGCACACATGACACAACTGTTTGGTCTGGACTCACACAAGTGCAAAAATATAAACACAATAAAGTCAGACATACTGTACTGAAGTACATCTATGACAATTCAAATTCTTCATGCTATTTCAAATGATATTTTGAGTCTTTCATTCTTTCTTTTGGTCTCTTTCTCTTAAAACCGTAATGGTTTGGACTTGGTTTACAAATTTTGTCATTATTTTTGGGGTAAGAATGTCCACAAAAGTCCAGCACACACTTGTTCTAAAATCGCTTTGTTTCCCAAATGTGTTTTGTATTGATCACTGTAGCTAATAGCGTAACTAAATGCAAGAGTGTCCCTGTCTGTGTAATAAAAAACAAAATGTTGTATAATTTGGACTGAAAATGTGTATAATTTGGACTGAAGTGTGTAATTTTGCAAACAATGCCAGGTCTGTTTTCAAAATTGTGTTTGCGAAAAATAGATGTACACAACAGACTGATTGTAACGTGTGCTAAACGTATTTGGAGTTTTGAAAATAAGGCTGAAGATCTGATAAAATCTTGTTAGCAATTGAAAAATTTAATATAGTGGACAGTTTTTCGGCGTGGTTTTATATCTATGTTAGGAAAATTGATTGGTCATTGGTCTGTGAAGACAAGCCAGACATGAATGCAGAGACAGAAATGTATTGGTTTTTTTTTGTGTTGTCTGAACAGTGGTAAGGGGGCTGTTTAAAGTGGGCCCTTAGGAAGTGTGACCTGAAGGGTGAATGTTTTCCATTGCTCAGAAAATGAGGGAAAATGTCAAGCCTATCCCAATCCTCCCAGATGTTTCCTGAACGTGGCTTAAAATCCCCCCTGGACAGAAGTCAGAACACATGTTCAAACTCACCATACTCAAAAGGGTTGTCATAGTCTGTGGGGACAGAAATTAAAAAAAAAAAAATCAGGATGTTATTAGATTTTTCTTTCTCTCTCTCATCCCTCTCTTTCTCTCTCTCGATTCACAGGAATCTTGTTAAGAGCATATCAAGCCTGTTTTATTTATAGGCCATTTTCCTTTCTTTGAACTTGAGACAAGAGAAAATAAAAATCTGTATCAGCATTATTCTGCTGCATGTCAAGGACCAGACTAATAATCCTTGTCTTACATGAGAGTACATAATAGATCTGAGATGAACTGGGACCCAAATGTACTGTATGGCAGTTTGTACACGACAGACCCGATTGGTAGATACTTTTTGACCAACAGAGAACAAGAATCTTGAAACAGTTCTGTCTTTTGAAACGTTGTGCTATTCAGTAAAGCAGTCTACATTTACACCTGTATAACAAAGGTTAATGTATGGTACCTGAAGTGTAATACTGAAATGAAAGGGGAAATCATAGTTTAGACTTTTTTTAGACGCATTCTGGTTTGCTGAAAAAGAAACAACTAGTTTATGATTAAAAGTAAAATAGTGACACATTTAGGGGCAACATTTTGGCAGTTAAAAAGTTCTGTAAGCAGGAGGTATGCTGGACCTTTAAAGACTGCTCGCCTATTTTCACTCACAGTAGATATCAAAGGGACGTCACTGGCTTATATGACCTGTTGAGTTTGACCAATGTTTTGCAAGGACTTTTGGAAGTAATAGCTGGACTTTGGGACTTTGGGAGTTCTAGAACATTGTAGAAAAAAGAACCCTTTGGGCAACTGGTTCCCAGGGTTGTTACATTATGTTGAGTTTAAGCTTTTATAAGCTTTTGATACATTGAAGGGATGTATGTCAGTGTTCATTTGTTAAGATCACCCCTCCTCTCTCTCTTTCTCTATCTCTCAGCCTCTGTTTCACACTGTCATGCACAGACACACACACACACACAGGCACACACACACACACACACTTTTGAACTCATTCATGCACAAACATCAAAATGATTTTTGATCTTAAAAAAAATTCTACTAATGTTATTCCTCTGGAATGCAATACAGTATTATAGGATAAAATGTCTGGGGTTGGAGAAGTTTGGGCTAGGCTCGAAAAACATGTACCTTAAACTTTCCGTGAACTTGTTAACTAGGCTACATACAGCCCATAAAGAGGGTATTTACAGTAACAGGGTAACTGCTTAAAACATCAGTAGAGTGGCCTCAATACGTAGGAAATGGGAAAAAAAATCATAGGATCAAAACTGCAATATTAAAATGGTGTGCCTGTACTTTTGCCATGAGAATCCATCATTAACTATGGCCAACAATGACATAGTACTTTGACTGGCATTTCAAGTGATGGGATTAATATACCTATTAGATGTAAATACCTATGTGTATTGGTTTGTGATTGTAGGATTAGAAAATACTTACCTTCTTCACCCATTGACGAAGCTAAAAAACAAAAAAAAAAAAAACACAAATACATGATTATAAATGAGGGTTGTAAATAAAAAATTCTGTTAATTTCACTGTGGTTTGTAACATGTGGAGCTACCATGCTTATCAAAGCGTTATGCTTTAGGAATTCATACAAAACAGGAAAAGCAAATTTTAAAAAACGTTGGACAAAGCAGTGACTGCAACATCCATGTCCAAAAAAAAACAGCACAACTCAATGCTATCTAGTCTATCTGCAGCAGCACTCTGGGAATGAATGTGACACTTGTGTGTTTCAGGTTTGGAGTTGCGTAAGTAACAAGATTATTAAATGCACCTTAGCATGTGGCCGGCAGAAGTGTAGAGAGAACCTTCACCAATGACATAATTAATTTCAGTTATTCTCAGCATGGGAATTGGAACATATTTGTGTTATGCATTATCTTCATGTTCATTTGCTTAGCACAGTGGAACCCATCCTTTTTATTTTTTGTTTCACACATTGCTTACACCCTTTTTCAAAACATTTGACACAGCTTCATTGACAGTTTCCAAATTCTATTGGATTACTGCCTTAAACAACTCACAAATTGCATCAATGCATCTGCATCAGTGCATTTCCAGAATTGTAGAATTGGGAAGTATGAAATACACTGTATTTGTCTGTTGGTGCTACTGTGCATACAACAATTTCGCTCTGTCTGTACTTGTACTGATGTTGAGTGACAATGGATTATTGTGTGACAGCAATAAAGGTGTTCCTACTACAATGACGGCCATGTGCTAGGAGGCAAAAACTGCAATTAACTGCAGTAATTATTAAATATTTTACAGTAGTTTCTTTTCACACTTTGTTGTCAGTAAACGCTAAACCTGCTTATTTTGAAAGTGTTCTGCTTTTGTGAGTGATTAAGTAGTGACTGAAGACAACTGTATTCCGTTATGCACGTGGAAGTGGTGGACTAACTGTGATATTCAATTGTGTGTCAATGATGTAAACTGCAGTACATCAGTCAGATTGTGACGGAATAGCATAGAGAAAACACATTATGAATGACCACATCCTGTTCACCACTCCCTTCCCGCATTCAGTGCTCCCAGTAAAGGAAAACAAACTTGCTACAATAGCGGGATTAGTTATTAAACAAATCACTGTTAGATGCTTGTGCATGAGCTTTCTACTAGTAATCCAAACACAACCCACAGCATGAAGGGCAAGAGGATGCAAAAGGCAGGGCAGCACAAAGTTACCACTGGCAAGAACATACACATCATTCATGGACACACTCTATTAGGGGACTCTTACCAGGCATTTCCCTGCCAAAAGCTGACCCTGCATACGCACACACACACACACACACACACACACACACACACACACACACACATACACACACACACACACACACACACACAGATAGGAGATTGGACTGCTATCAGCTAAGAGTCATTTTCCAGCCCTAAACAGCAACCCAAATATGAAACTTGGACACATTTGGATGTCTGAGGCTTTGAGCTTTTATGGCAGCTTTCTGTTACAGCCACCACTGGGAGAACTATAGAATATATGACAACATCATACTTTAACTGGTCACTTTCAGTGTGATGCAGTGTGACCAACCCTTTAGTCTTCAAGAATTATTTAAATACAAAGTTCCATCTCCAGGCATTGCTCTGCAAGCTGGATATGTACTCACCCAAAACAGGCACTAGGCAAGAGCAGAATGCAATCACCACAGACAGGTCCATCCCCCCTGGAAAACAAGTGTGAGTTATGTTAACACACTTTTAGGTTTGCTTAGATTTTAGGATTGCACTCAAATCTCTGACATTAAAAACATCTCCCAAATACATGCACATACTACCAAATGCAGTGGAATAACAACATAGCACATAACACATTAGTGGCCAGAACACTTCCTCAACCAATGAGATTCCCCACCGGTGTTATGTCAAGAAAAGGACAAGTCTGGCCAGTCTCTTTGAATAGGTCAGACCCCCCTGGGGTCGCTCACTCAAGGGTCATCCTCTGTCTTTGAGGGGTGCAGACTGTTCTACAAAGATCTCTTAAGCAATGAGCAATCTATTCTGGTCTTGGCATCTTGGGATAGGGTACGGGGGAGATGGTTGGGCACCGTAAGTAAAGTTAAGAGGTGTCACTGGGTAGGAAGAGGGTCAGGGTGTTATATTGCAGCTGATATTGTGGTAACACACATAGGTCTAGTTTTTAGCTGTGACCCCACTGCCTTGTCACATCATGAATACTGAGATCAGGCAAGTTGTGTTATGCAAGACCTTTTGACCAAAGTCTAACAAAATTTCTGTCCAGTAATATTTAATATTTAATTTATGCAAGCAATATTTTGATGAGATCCAACTGCATCAGTGTTTTCTAAACCAGAATTATCATTGGTGCAACACCAGCAGATTTGTTTTTGGTCCAAGATTAACCTTATTTACAAGAACAGTCTCCTTCACCAAAGGTTAGATGAACCAAAGGCTTATATTTGGGGTTGATGGAAAGGACATATCGTTGGGTTGCAACCCATAATTACCAACACAGTTGTATGCAAACACTTGCTGAGATAAGGTTAGGAGACATTTTATTTTTTTAAATGCATCAGATGTTGGGCCAGGAAAATTTATTTCAGATAACACAAGCCCATCGTGTTTATATTCTGTCTTAAAAAAATGTAGGCAGAGTGGGTTATTACCTGTGAGTGACCTGTCTTTCAATGTATATTTACTCTGAGCTAATGGTATGATAATACATGATTCAAATGATGGTCTAGGACAGACTAGTCATGACTGACTTAATACAGCAGTC
>JAGFZM010000142.1:313576-379953 GCA_017657215.1 Limnothrissa miodon
ACTGCACCTAGTGAAATTCTGTCTCGGACTAGATACTTTCTGGACGAAACTGTAGGAAGCTTGGCAAGTGACGCTAGAGCTATGTTCAGTGAACTAAAGTTTGACTCTAAGAAACCGATACTGCTGCTGCATAGCTGACCTTTATAGAAGTCTTTGAATAACACACACTCAACCAACTGCTGGTAACTTGTCTAGTTGGCTACATTTAAGGCAGGCCTGTGTAGTAATTTCCCTTTTAACAAAAGGGTGCCATCCAAATTAATTTGACGAATATACAAATCAATCTGAAGATGCAACGGTTGTCAATGTAGTGTATGTCATATGTTGTTTATCTGTGTATGAGGTGCTAGGCCTGCATTTTGTATGGAATATGTGTGTCTTTGACAAATATTATCTCTGATCATGTCAGCTTTTAACAACGACAGACAGCAATTCTGGGTTGAAAGAACTTTCAAATGTTCACCCCCTTGGTTATTTTTGGCGTTTCAACTAGAGTGCATCACTAGCTGCAACCGTCTGCAGCCAGCCAGATGAAATCAGGTAATGACAAGGCGGCCTAATGTTTCTTTCTTCCCTAAGGCCTTGGCTGCTTCTACACTGAGAGCAAGTATACACGATTCATCACTAGGTGGAGCCATTACACTCTAACTACACCAAAGGTAGGTCAACGTAAGAAGCAGTTTTACAGTTTGAAAAAGGTCCACAGTAGTTTTTTGCTTGTGTAATAGGCATACTCACAGTACGAACTGCAATATAGAGCAAGAATTGTTTTCATTCCTCCCAATAAGTGGGATCTTTAGGCAGAGCCTAGAGAAAATAGCCGAATAGAGTATTTCAGACATGGATGGATGGCCCATGCAAATTCCCCAAGCAATTCTCCAGCTTCTTGTCCTTGTTTGGACCCCATGAACAAGCATTTCCACAGTGGCCTCTAGATGGCACTATACTGCTTTCAGCATCTTCCCCTTGAAACCCATTTGTCCATCATTTAGTTCAGTAAATGAATTGTGTAAGCATGTTCTGTCATTCTCTTGATGAATGCATTACCGTAAATTCATACTTCTCCTGGACAATAAATGGAAATATTTTACTTCTTGTGTAGTTTAAAAGGGAAATTATATTGCTATACAACTGGCCTAAATCTCAATCACTTAAAAAAAAAAACTTCGGCTCAACTGAACTCAACTTTTATGTAGTTTTATGTAGTGTTCAATCCCTATTTGGCAGTAGTATTGTATATCAATATATAAATATAAAATAATCTTTTGAATTTAAGTTTAGGCTTACATTCATTGGCTTAGAAAAAAAACATGTTTTTCACTTGAACTTTGTAGACAACTTCAACTTTTTCTGGAATCACAAAATTCTTACAACCGAATAGCGCAGAAATCAGCTGGACTGGGACCAGGTTTTAGCAGATCACTACATCCTCTCTCTTTTTGCAGTCAACAAGCAGACCTGCTGATAAGAGCTCACAGACTGAAACAGGCATGGATATAAACAAAAACACGACTTAACCAAAACAACCACCTCTGCAAACCACTAAGATTCATGAACAAGGACGCTCAGCTGTCTGTGGCAAACTGCCAAGGACCATCAAGGGCAGACTGCCAAGGACCTCAGCAATCACATGGAGGTGGTGAACATGTAGATAACAATGGACATCCACAGATATCTGCATCGCCCACTCAGACTGAGGGCCCGATCACAGACCATCATAAAAAGGCTGCACCATCTCAAATCCACACTAACACCCTGGAGACAGTCACCGCAGAGACAGTCACCGCAGAGACAGTCACCGCAGAGACAGTCACCACAGAGACAGTCACCGCAGAGACAGTCACCACAGAGACAGTCACCGCAGAGACAGTCACAAAGAATCAGACCGAGTTTGCAACACCAAAATCTCAATCTCAGTCCCGCTCCTCTAACCTCCTTCTACCAGCCAGACCCACCCACCCCACCACCCCATTGATTTCCTTCAAAGTCTGCTGCCAGTGGCCACACTGTATTTTTCCAGCCCAAGTTACTTGAGGCAAGCCGTGTTCCCAGTCCGTCCTCAACAAACTGATAGACTGAATTGTCCTCGCCCGGGACCTTCAACTTGCCACAAATCCCTTTTACCATCCCAAAACTACAGTACAAGACATCTCCACTCTCCCCACAACTCCCCCGCAACCTTCAGATTACCTTTTCCATGACCTTCAGATTGCCCATCACCCAAAAAGTAGGCTACATGACATCTTCTCTTCAACCCAATCTAGTGGGCTATAGAGAGAGTCTTGTGCTCTCAACACTGATTATGTTTTTGGAAAAAAGCTGGGACCCAGTATGCTCATGCCATTTTCTATTCTATGCGATATGAGATATGATGAGTGACGTGATATGATGAGAAATAGAAGACGTCATGTGCATCTAATTCAAGGAGTAGCCTATGTCAGTCTAATCGCCTCACAATTCAATTCAATTCAATTCAATTTTATTTGTATAGCGCATTATACAAAACACATGTGTCATAGCGCTTCACAACAAAGAGCAACAAGGGCAAGGAAAAACTCCCTATCATTTTTTTCTTGTTATGGTTTAGGAAGAAACCTTGGCCAGTTCCATGGCTCAAGGGGCTAACCCAACTATAATTCCAAAACAATTTCTGAGTGCCCAAGTGAATATTATCTCCACGCCTACACTACTGTGAAACTAGCTCTACTAAATGTTAAAGCACTTTCAAACAAGTAATTTTTAATTATGGACCTTCTTGTAAAGCCAAACTTGGCTTGATGTAGCAAAGAGTGCTACCACCCCTATTGAAGCATCTCTGCCTACCTGTCAAAAAAAGTATTTTCAATATATTCAAGGACTCTTTTCAATGCAAGTCATCACTTGGTTACTTTGCCCCTTTTGAGCACCTCTATGTTCACTTGTTAAGTGCTCTCCTAACTCCTGCTATTGACCATATTCAGGCCTCTAAGAAACTCAGCAGGTTTTTCTGGAAGAGTTTCTGGTGAGCTTGTGTCAGCCATTTCTTTAGAGTTTGACTGTCTTATTATTTCAGTGGATTTTAATTTCCATGTAGATTATAAATATTTTATTTTCAACCACCTATTTTGTTTTTTTTTCTCCAGTCATTAAGCAATTTTTAATCTATTCACTGCTCTTTGTCTGTATATTTGTTTTGATTTGCCTCCTCTGTATAAAAAGAGCTATTTGAACAAATTTCCCTCTCCTTGCCTTGGACGGCATCATGCCTGCTGGCATTTCACAGTCACCTCCACAGTTCCCATGGCGAACAATATTAAATAAAAAGTCATTTGGGCCCAGTGGATGTTCACACTCCAGATTTCCACTTTGTTTGAGTGCCGTCGTGGAGTTGAGCGGTGGCCACGCACGCATCCAGAAATTGTCACGGTTTTGGCGCTTGCTCGGCATGATGAGACCCAGGCGCAGGCAGATTGGACACGTAGATAATATTTATTGACAAGTAGAATTACACACAGAAGAAGACTTACGCAAACACCAGAACAAGTAGAGGGTCAGGGTAACGCGACAATGCAAAGACAACGACTGAACTAACACAGGGGTTTAAATACACATGAGGATAGATTAACACAAGACAGGTGAAGCAGGGCGGAGCTAGAAACAAGACAATGATTGAACAACAAGATGACAACATTGGACACAGGTGGATCAGGAGGCAGAGCACACACTAGGAGAAACATACGGCCAATGGTAAGACGCGGACTGATGGGACAGGAACAGGAACGAACTGAACAGGAAAACACGGACTGACAGGACAGGGACAGGAACGGACTGAACAGGGAAACGCAGACAAGACAAGAACGGGAACTGATCATGACAGAAATAGGCTCTGACGTCAGGGGTGTGGGACCAGCAGGTGTGCCCTTGTCAGCCGAGAGGTCACTGAGGCTTCGCTCTCCTTCCACATCAGCTGGACTCAAGGACAAGGTGCAGGCGCGGAGAGGAAAACACAACAACAGTGCGCTGGAGCATGGCTCTGCTAATTGTCTGTTTTTAATTGTCTGAGATGGCTCGGGGCATTTACACAATGCTCTTCATTTAGCTGATGCTCAAACCGGAATAAAAAACGCAGCTGTGTGGAGACAAAGCCAGTGCCCATAATAATCACGTAGGTTTTGCTTCTCAGAACTGCTTTTGTTAAAGTTGAGGAGGACATCACATGGTTACATCTACATGACAGCATGGTTACATGTATCAGATGATTTTGTTTTTAAGTCCATTTTAACAACAAATTCTCCATTAATCCTGAAGATGTGATATCATATCCTGAGGTGTCTTGTCAACCTATTTGTTGTATCGGGTGATAGTTTTACTTTCATTAGTTATGTTCAATTAGTTATATATAAATTATTAAAATTAATCAAATAATTAAGTGGTACTTCAGTACAGTAAAACAATATTCAGACTTATACCTGAGGAACATGCTAGCAGGTGACTTTCACTATAATAATAATTCTTCTTCTTCTTCTTCTTATTATTATTATTATTATTATTATTGTTGTTGTTGTTGTTGTTGTTGTTGTTGTTGTCGGTAATAATAATCTTTTGGTGTGGTATCTGTACTTTTAAGTTCAACTTTAAACAACAGTGAAGGCAGTAGCCAGAAGTAATGAGCGTTACGTAACTTCAAGTTGATGTTGAGGCAATTTGCTGCTGCTGCTGCTGTTACTAAAAAACAAATCACTCAAGACCTCATCTGATTCCAAGCTGGTGAGCAGAGTGATTTGCTAAATGCAAGACTGCACGAATGCTCTCACATGATATATGTGAGAATGCAGTGTGGTTTGCATGTAAATGTAGACTAAGTGTTTAGTGGGACATGTGTCCCTAAGTATTTTATGATTCTCCATTCAGTGCTATTGTGTGATACTGTGCTTAAGGCCCCATGCAGCATTAACACTCTCATGCGGATTGCAGTACATGTGGGGAAAGCTTTTGTATAAAACATGCTGATGGCATAAAATATGTAAAGCACAATACAAAGTTGGCATCATGTATTTGTTCAACATTTAATTGCAGTCAGTAAAAAGGATAACCATGCCATTACTATTATACTGACAGTTACTGTATGTGTATAAAGCAGACTGATTGCAAAGCTTTTAACACAAAAATGTTTTGCACCATTTTCCTGTATCTTAAACGCAATTAGAAGTTCTTACCAATCCAAGATGATATTTGTGTGCATGCTGAGGTTTTCCCAGGCCCTCGTTTAGAATCCAGATCAGCACCAAGCCCTTGGTTGGATGGCTGAATTATTGAGGGAAAACACACAGAAATCTTTATGAGGGATGAGACATTTAAAGCCCCTCAGGACTGGCGAGGGTAGAGTATTGAATGAATATTTAAAAATGCTTTTGGTCTATGATTTATTAACCAGGCACAAAGAGCAGAGATAGTGACAGTGAAGGCAAGAAAGAGAGAGAGAGAGAGATAGAACACCATCACCACAGTGTCCTGTGACCAAGGTAGTCTTACAGTTGCACGCATGAGGAATGTGTGTATAGGTGTGCCACAGCAAACTCACTGTTTGGAAAAAGCTGGCGAGGTTTGGGGTCAGAGGTTTGAGTCTAGCTTTGCTTCTTTATCACATATCTGACTAGCAGTTTCTCTGAGGTCATTTTTAGCTGTTTCTTCACTTTGGTCCCATAATCAAGCTTTGTAATCACCCAAAAATTTTAAATCACATAATTCTATGTAGAGATGTGTAGAAATGTGGAAAGTGGAAAAACAAAAAAAGTGCTTGCAAAATTTGTAGAATGTAGCACAACAAAATCAGTCACTAATGCAACACAAAATCCTGGAGGTCACTGCAACACAGTGGAATGTCTAACCAAAATGTAAAGTTGTCAGATTTGGTTTTGTATGTTTTGGTCCTCTATAGCAGACAAGCTGACTGTCTCCATGTGGATGTTTTGGCATATACACATTGAGCTGGAGACATCAATGTGCGTGTTTTGGAACGTACATAGATGGCATTTGTCCAGTTGGAGCCTGCCCGTATTCATCAAAGCATCTCTGGCAGTTGTGGGTTTCTGTTGTGAGGACAGTTTGCTGTGCTTGCTTTCGGCATTAAATGGCTTCAAAACAAAGCCCTGTTAAAAGTATAGTATACAGATGTTGTTATTGCAAATAAAACTGTTATTCACTTTGATACTGGATCATCTAACATTAGCATGCCCCTTTATATGGGTTGACATCTTCAGTTGTGTTAAACAAATCACAGGAGGGCTTTTTGTAAGAGTACATCAGTGTAAATCCACTTCAGTGTGTGTGATGGATTGTATTAAGATCTATTATAGAATGTAAGGAAAGGCTCTGAGTCCAGTGAAAAATACTGCCACTATAATACAGCACTGTATTACTGTATATGTTTGTGTGTTTGTGTGTCTGTGCGTTTGTGGTTGTGTAAGCTCTGGTGAGTCAAAACATTGACAGAGAGGGATAAATGTGGACACCAGCCATGTCTCTCTTCTGTGCCTATGGCTAAAGTAGGCTATGCATCAACATGGCTACAGTAAGTCTATCCCCTCAGGCTTTCATTGGGCTGTATAAGGAAAGTACAGTACTATTAGGCATTGGCAGCATGGGGCCCCCATGACATTTCTTGCCTACGTTCTCAAAATAGGGATAAGAATCCAAATCAATTTATTAATAAGTCATGTTTTTTCAGTGAGACAGCTGCTTGAATGAGTTTTGAGCTGAGTGAAATGAACCTGACATGGTCACAAATTTTGTTCTGTGTCTTTTCCTAACCAAGGTTTCTGGGTTGTGATGTCAAGTCAACTAAGCTGTGCTGAACTACAAAAAGGCTAAGGAGAAATCTAAAATCACAGCCTAAAGTAACTTCACAACCAAACCACCCGAAGCAAGTCACACAGCTCTTGCTCTTTCCTCACACCACCTTCTCTCCTTGTATCCTCCATATGCCACACATCAGGAATCAGAGTTGCAACTACAGCCATGGTTATTACACTTTCACCAAGTGCTGGAGGAGACAACCAAACTCAGAAATGCTGTGGTCCTACTGTATTTAATGCAGACTGCATTTCAAAATTTTAATATGCAAACATCTGACATACATCATATGTATTTTATAAATTACATAAATCTATGCATGTATTAGGGAAGATGGTGTCATAGGCTACATTTACACACCTACAAAACTGGTTGTTTCAGCAAAAAAAAGGCAGAAATGTTTCACCTAGTGTTATTTTAGGCTGACCCTGGAGAAAAAGAGATTCTCTAAGACCAAGATCCCCACTCAGTGACATTATCCTTGAGGATGACATCAGGGAAGGTTGAGCTCACACATATTGCCAACATTCAAAGGACTGTAAGTAGGCTCTTGCAAATAAGTCATAATTGTTGGAATCGCAGGATGTGACTTCAACAGGGCTTCTGAGGATAGCAGGAGCCTTTTGTATATACCCACTCCAGACAATAGGACTTCCTCACTAGAACCTTTATAGATTGAACTCATTGCAAACCCTGCTGGTCCAGAAGAAATGTTCTGGGTGATGTCTCATAACTGTCAACTGTCTCTACATGTCTACTTGTCTATTTTAATATCTGTACAGTGTCCTTGGGTATCTTGAAAGGCGCTTCAAATAAAATGTATTATTATTATTATTATTAGAGCAGGGGGAGGACCTCATTGGCTTGGCAGTAAAAGACTTAATTACCCCTTAAAATGATAACGGCACCACAGATTCTTTTCTCCCAATTTGGAATTCATCATCAGTTCGTCATCACAGTTTTTTTTTTCTATTCTGCCATTTGACTCTTGGGATAAGCCCATTTTTCAGGGGTGGGATGATGCGGCTCTGTGCCTAAGCCCTCCCTCTTATAGGATAAGTTGGTCTGCATTGACCTAAACATCTGTTTTCAGTCAACTTCTCATTGGGATGCCAATAATCTATGTAAAAATGAAACAACAGATGAAAATTATGCACATTCTCTAAAATTAGTGCATATTTTATTTTGCTTTTATTTTTTGTTAATCATCAAAATCATCAAACAGAAATGTTTGGTGTGTAGCAGCCTTTGGTTCAGTCACCTTTAGCTGGTTTCTCTAACATCATTGCACACAGATGTGCACTGATAATGAAGCAGTGGGACTGTTGATGACCCACTTTAAGAACGATTACCTTGACCAGCTCGGCCCTCTGCATGTCTGTGTTTGATGCTAATGCCGCACTTTGCTCTGATGGAGTTCTCAAGTGCTCTCCAAATGATTCAACTTTACTCTTTTCATATCTTCATATCTGAGTGGCGTGTAATGTTGTGTCTATGGTGCCCCTGCCATGCCACTGCGGACCAAGAGAGGAGGGGCAGGCGATTTGGAGATGCCATTGTGATAGTCGGGGCAGGTCTTTTGAGTGCCACCACCCCATCGGAGCCTGGCCACGTTGAACTGGTTTCCATGGTGACAGAATTCTAATGACTGCACCCCTGGCCCTCGCCTCGCCAACAGAGAGAGTGTGACGCTGCATCCAAGCTTTTGCCCCTGTTGAATCTGTGTGTGTGTGTGTGCTTGCGTATGTGTGTATGTATGTCTGTATAAAAATGTTCATATCTCTCTTACCATTTTTAGAATGTGTGTGTATGTGTGTCTGTAATGTTTTTTGCTTATCTCTCTCCCCCTTTCCTTGCAGAATGCTTGAGTGTCTGTCTATCCCTGCCTCTGTAGAAGTATGTATGTGTGCACTCCAGTGGAATTGTGAACATTTATCCCTATCTTTTCTAACGGAAAAAGATGCAGAGGCAAGTGGTCCCTTACCCCCGTTGAAAAGAAGGAGGGGGGGAAAATGGCCTCTTTCCACACCCTTAGTGAACAGACAGACAGTGGCACAGCTCCTGTGTTTCGGCAGACAGCCAGACCCCCTGAGCTCTCATCCCTCACTCTCCTCATCACTATCACCCTCCCCCACCACCATCACCACTCAGCATCCTTCCCCCCCTCTGCCCTCTCTCCCATGTGACCGCTCCAGGCTGCTCATTGGTTGCAGCCACACAGGCCTCCGTCCAATGGGAGAGGTGGACGGGCATAAACAGAAGCATAAGGCTTGCATGCTTATAACGGGGGAACAGAGTGGTGTGTGCTGGAGCGCCGTGAGATGGGAGAGATGCACTTCTTCGCACATGAGTGAACCCAGATCCCCCCCTCCACTCCCCTCCTCCTCTTTCTCTCGTTTTCTCTCTCCATCTCTCTCTCTATCCCCCTTCCTTTTCTTTTTCTGGGGCCATCTGCTTTCTTGCTCACTGCCTCAGAAGACAACACATTCGCTCGCTACTCCTGCCCATGAGATGCTGAGGAGAGGAAGTACATGGCTTTGAGACTCAGATGTGAGTACAAAGGGCTACACTGAGGTGGGGGATGTATTTTAGTGTAAACAAAGGAAATGCTCTGCAGCTCAAATGAGTGAATGAGTAAAAGAATGAATGAATGAATGAATGAATGAAGGAAACAATGGAAAATCACTGCCAGAATAACACAATTTTGTAGACTGGGAACGTACGTTTGTGGGATAATTTCAACCTTTTTACAGACAGATGTAGTGTATTTTGTTTTTGTCTCAAATTACAGTAAAATACACTAGAAATACAGTATTTTGATGTTTTCTTTAGCACCACCACCAAATGGTAATACTATAGACATATATTATATGATATAGACAGATAATATAGACATAGTGATGTAGTCATGTACACAGAATGAAGTAGTAATGTGAACATAGTGATGTAAACATGCATCAGGTGTAAAGAAATTCAAGCGAGCAATGCTAGTGTGTTAAATATTTATCAAATGGCTTCATGTTTAGGTTCTGCAATGAAGTTTGGGTCTATATGAAGATTTGTCTTTTCCTGCTCTATACTGAGATAAGGTGAGTTATGTTATGTGAGGCAGTATGCACATTTGACAGTTTATTTGTTTTATTCATTCTCTCACTGTTTTTAGGATTGGTAGGGATTTGTAAAATACAAAGAAAAATTCTAAATACATATATGTAAAAAATAAAAATAATAAGTATAGTTAAGAAAGTATAGGAATTATAAATATAGGTAGAGAAGTACAACTATATGTAAGGAAGTATTGGAACTATAAGTATATGTAAGGACGTATAAGGAACTATTAGTATAGGTAAGGAAGTATAGGAACTATTTGTATATGTAAGGACGTATAAGGAACTATTAGTATAGGTAAGGAAGTATAGGAACTATTAGTATAGGTAAGGAAGTATAGCAAGTATAAGGAAGTATACTGTTGGTGAGACTGGATAATAACGCTCTCCTCGCACTGTACCAGGGGCATATTGGGAAACTCCAAAGGAGTTCTGTGTAGGTGGCTGGGCACAGTATTGATTAATTGACTTGCAAGCTCTTAGACTTTTCTGCACAGTGCTTCATCTCTCACCAGACAACTCTGGAAAGGGGCTAGCGAAATATCTCATCAATGGCAGGACAAGTGTTGCCTGTGTAAACAACGATTACAGCATCAGAGATCATTCTAACACTGCAGGTGAAAATGATGGAGGTATTGAAGGCCTTATCAGTGGAATCAGTTTCACCAGACACACTTGAAAGAAGGGAATCTGTAACAGATTCACTTAGAGATTATGTTGCGACATTGACATTTACAGAAATGCCAAGATTTTGCTTGGTGGTTACACAGCCATGGGTTGGGGGCAAAGATAGGGTGCCTGAAAAATGACTTTACGAAAAAGCAAACAGATTTATCCCAGATTGGTAATGTTTTTTTTTTCTTTTCATATTTATATATTTTGGAGATATTCATGGCAACTGCGATGCTATGAATGGTTTCTGTCTTATTTTAATGGATTCATCCATAAAAGATGCTATCATGGGAATGCCATGGCAGGTGAAAGTGTGTGTGTGTGTGTGTGTGTGTGTGTAGGACAGATGCGTCTGAGTATGAGCACTAATGTCAGTTCCCTGTGTAATCCCTGGCTGCCCTATCAACCTCAAACACACACCTTAGTCAGCATTGTCATCAGGGTTGTGTACCTCTCAATCTCAATCCTAAACTGAGTCACTGCTGTCATCAGTTTTTTTAGGACTCTTATTCTGAACTTGTAACAGTAGTACTGAAGAACATGTTGTCATAGGTTCACTTTTTCCTCGTTTTAGTGCTTAAGAGAATGCAGGATCACAATAAATCATAGAAACGTTTTGGAAATAGGAATCAAGGAATTTTATTGTCACATACTTTTTTGTGAGCGTGTAAAAATGTAGTGAAATTAGGAAAAATGATTGTTAGGGAAATATGTAAGTAGTCCCTATGGTTGATTCCTTTTGGTCAGGTCCCACCCCTAATCACCAACTCTATGCACCCACAGAAACAGAGAACATGACACATTCCTCCTGGCCACACACACAACATGTGCCATCCTTCTGAGTCTAGCAGAGGGATTGTTGTCTTTCCCTCCAATTTATGACCATGCACAGAAGGCAAATGTTTTGACAATCTACAATCTGCGCTGGACACATTGCAGAAAAACAAAACATCATATGTTCATGAGATGAGAAGTCGGAATAATGAGATGGTGCAAATGTCACTTTACCACAGATACATTTGCAGTCGGGTCGGCCTAATGGACAGCTCCATTATTCAGATCCTTAGCTGAAATAGACACATACAAAAAGCCAAACAGTTTTGTACCGTGATACAGTCTAATTACTAGTCTAATACAAAGTCATAAATTATATATTCCAGGGAAAGAAGAAATGTATCTGTTTCATAATATACTGTACAAGAAGAACATTGCTTTTACGACTGGCAATGTGGTTATGGGAAGATGCAGTTTTTTTGCCCATTGAGAGCACGAGAGTTAAAATGTGATTTTGCTCGCTACTCCTTTTTGCTCTCATTAGCAATCTCGGCACACTGCAAATGCACCCTTCACAAGTGATTAAACTAAAAGCATGACCTTGTGTTCATCTTTGCTAATTAAGGCCGTAAAATGGGATTCACGTCTTGAACACACAGATGGAAAGATCATGCCCCGGTTGACTTCACAAAAGCAGCTGACCTCACAAAAACACTTTTTTGTTGTATAGTTTCTATGACATGAGGCCAAAGTACCATTTTTGTGTCAGAGCAGCACATTGTATTTTATTGGGCCTTGTTTATTGACCATTCTTCACACAGTTTAAATTAACTGCAGTGAGTGATCTGCATTGCTTTCCATGAAACACGCAAATTCATGCTCTTTTAATGTTTTTTTGTTGTTGCCAAAACGGCTTCATGGACGAGTAATACAGCCATCAACAACAGATACAATCTGTGGAGACGTAACCTTAATGTATAGGCTAAGCTAGTGTGAGCTACTGGCTAGCTGTATTGATCATAATTCGAGATCCGAATGACTGTATCAACTTTAGTCACTGTTTCTTCTCTTATTCCTCCACTAGAAAGCAGTAGATAGAATGTGTCTTTATTATTATTTTTACTTCTGTTTTTGATACGGAGGACACAACACTGCACTATGTACTGCACTGTATTTTGCTTTGGACCCGGAAATTACATTTTCGGCTATTATGACGTAGCTACTAGCCATGCCCATAGTGATTGCACTGGGACTTCCAGGCATCTACTTCCACCCTTCCTCAGCCTCACCTCATCATCGTATCAACAATATCACACTCACACTTACACACACACACACACACACACACTTACACACACTCTCACACACACACTCACACACACACACACTCAAACACACACACACACACACACACTCAAACACACACACACACTCACACACACACACACACACACACACACACTCACACACACACTTACACACACACACACACACACACACACACACACCCCTTCGAGCATGTTTATCCACAGGCTCTGCCGCATTATCACAGTGGCGGACAGGCTCTGGCAGCAGTCTAATCCCAAATATCCCTTTCAATCCATTTGCCCAACAAAGGTCATGAAATGTAGTGCAGGCAAGGCAGGGACCTCCCCAGATCTCCCCCACTCCATCTGTCTGTCTGTCTGTCTGTGCATTCTTAGAATCCCCTGAGAGTTCCTATCATCTGTGTCCTCTGAAGTACAGAATAGTAGATGGGAAATAAATAAATAAAAAAAAAACAGGAATTGTCTACCTTAATCTCAGATTTTTTTTACCCCAATAAGTGAGGTTCTTTTGGATGGAATCACTGCTTTAGTCGTGACAATGCGGATAGGCTTTGATTGGTGTATCTGAATCAAGACCTACTGATGACGTGGGACTGAGATACAGTAGAAGTGTAAACTGTAAGCAAGAGATGAATTGATATGTACTGCATGCCTATAAAGTGGAACGGCTGCTACGAGACGAGGCCATCAGAGGCAACTCCAGTATGTGTTCCAAATGAGAGACATCCAGCAGGAACATCCAAACATTGATTTTTAAAGGTGCTTAATGAGATTCATGATGAGAGCATCTTGCAGAATTTCATAGAACACCTTTTTATTGAAATGTCTTTTAGGGTGGGGGGGGCTATCAGTGCACTACAGTAGTGACTTGATATGGCCTTGTGTTTGACAGGTGCCGATGGTGAAGAGTGGGGGGGCCATGCAAACCCCCAGTTCCCAGCAGCCCAGTGCGGAGGAGCGGCTCGGGGGCGGCCATCGCCCCTCGCTGAAGTCTGAGAGGACAAACTCAGACGACCACCAGGCCCGACCACTCACGTAGGTCAACACACCATTTAACCATCACAGTGACAATGGGAGCTGGTAAACTGCTATTTGTTTCAAAAATCTAAAAATAAAAAAAATAAAAAATTATAAGGACACCAAACGTTTAGTCTTGAGTCTCAAGAATGCCTGATTCAGGTTCATTACATTTACTCACTACTGATGTGGTCATTAAGCTTTATATTATATTTTTCTTCCATTAGCTGAGCTGACAAAGTTCACTTTTAGTTCAGGTGTCATTAAGAATAACAAGTCTTGCCAACTGTCTCTTGTATGATTGCCATCATTACCCCCATCTTCACCCCCACAACTCCTGCCCTGCCTTTGCAGTCATCATTATGATATCATATGTTGTGTTATTAAACCACTAGGTGGTTTGAGGACAGAGCAGCTTTCTGAACCACAGGTGTCAGTAGAGGTGATCCATGCTTATACAGTATGTGAGTGTGTGTGTGTGTGTGTGTTTCTGTGGACATTTTGTGCGTTTGTGTGTACATGTTTTTTACTGTGTGTGTGTGTGTGTGTGTGTGTGTGTGTGTGTGTGTATCACAGGGAGTTGCGGGACAGGATCCAGCCAGAAGTGACCGAGCTGATCAAACAGCAGCGTCTGCACCGCCTGTGTGAAGGCACCTGCTTCCGCAAGATCAGCGCTCGCAGACGACAAGGTAGATGCCTCCCTCAGGATACACACTTCGAATATACTCCGTTTTAGTTTGGATGAGTTTATATTTGTTTAGCCGCTGTAAAAAGTACTTGAAGGGTCGGATAGGTGTGCAAGAGAATATGCTAATATGCTAAATATGCTAATACAGTTGCAGATGGTGAAATATTATTGTATTCAAATGCAGAAATAACATGTTTACAAAAGATGGTGGATTATTGGTTGTAACCTGGGGTAGATAATCTGTTAATACTAATACTTAACCCTTTTTTGTGGGCTACCAAGGGAAACATTGGCTTGTGTAATGCTGTTTCTTTCATCTTCCAGTATGTAGGACAACGCAGGATTAGGTATTTAGACCTGCATCACCCTACCACTAAAAATGAATTTTTATCATTCATAGCAGCAGTGAATATCACTGTATGAGAGGGTAAAATTCTAAGTATGAGCATTTTTTAAACGTGCAGCAAGATGTCTGCAAAGAAGAACAAACTAATTAAGCAAAGACATTTTAGTTACCAAATTTCAGAAACCGTTTCAGCTAGTTGCTGTTTTGAGTATGTTTGGAGTATGAATGGAATGTTCGATTGCCTCATCACAATTCCAATTGCAGTAATAGATGGGTTGACATGACCACATCTCATTCCGAATGAGGTCAGTAGCGGGATTAGTGCTGTCCATGTGCATGCAGTCATTGACTTCATTCATATACTGATGGTGATGCAAGCATGTGTATGATGAAGGTCAGCGAGTCATATAAACTGACTCAGAGGATGCATCAATGCTAAGGCAGCTGGGAAGTTTGACCCCTGTTGGGGCTTTTGCCATGATGAGTCAGATTTCATGACAGTCACACACCGACAGATGACACACACACACACACACACACACAAACACACAATATTGGAGAAGCAGGAGCTGATTAACTCTCTTCTATTCTGTAGACAAGTTCTGGTACTGTCGCCTGTCTCCCAACCACAAGGTTCTCCACTATGGCGATGTGGACGACAACACTCAGGGACAAGTATCCCATGATTCCCTGCAGGAGAAATGTAAGAACCGGTGCCAATTTCACACATCAACCTTAGAACAGGGAAGTAGAAACGATGATTGATTTAGAATTTAATCAGGCAATTTGGTTGCTGTGTACCCATCGGATTTGGCAGCAAAAAGTCCTTCATTGATCAAAGGGACTGACAATTCTGCCAATAACGTATGTTAAAACAAAGTAATGAGCACAGTTTGTATGATATCTGAACACTGTGCACCTGGGCGCTCTGCAAATAATGACTCTTTCAAGCTGTCACATTAGTAATCACACAATTTATCTTGGTCCCTATTGTCATTATATTAAATATAACACGGCCATTTGTATTCTTTGATCTCATGCGGTCCCATCTGCAGTGAACATCTCCGATATCAAGGCTGTGCTCACTGGGAAGGACTGCCCGCACATGAAGGAGAAGGGAGCACTCAAGCAAAACAAGGTTTGTCATCTCTTCTGCCTTTCTTTCTTCATACCAAGCTCTAATCTTCTCCCCTCTGGAACATACTGTATAGCATGTATAGGGCATATATAGTCTACATGCATGTGCATGTACAGGACATATAGTGAATGAAGGAATGAATGTCCTTTATTTTCATTGTCACAAGTACAATGAAATTGAGAGATGTCTCTGGTCAGTGCATCATCACATAAAATAATAGAATATAATAAATACTTAAGTGCTAATACAGTAAATACACCCAAGCAAGTATGTACATGCATTTACAGGTGTATATAATGTAAACATACAGTATGTGCATGTACAGGACATAGTGTAAATATGCTGTAAGTGCATTTACATGGACCTCTGTGGGTTTCCCATTGCTAACTAGTGTACAAGTCAAACACAATGTTTGTGATGCAGCCGCTCTGCTGAGCAAATACGTTAGCCTACAAACAAGAATGATTTGGGTCAACTCCTGTTGTTTTTTTCTGTTCTATAAATAAAGCCATTTGACTTTAGCTCCCATACGGCCAAATATTTACATAATTTTTTTTGTATTTTTTGCTAACTCTTTCCCAGTTGCTCCTCACTTCTGTTTTTATATTCTACTAATTTCTTGCTATTTGCTTTTGTTTTGCATAAAAATATGGAATTGAGATTAGATCATTTAAGATTGATGTCATATGGAACTCACTTGTCTCAAGAGCCAATGGATAAACTAAACATCTAGTTCTTCACATTCACATTTAGTTCTTCACACATTCTTCACATTTCTTTATATTCGTCATTTGCACACATTTGTGTATTAGTTACTTTAAGCATACTGCTTCATATTCCTTTATATTCATATTACAAACAGGCATTATGTCCACGTAAGCATACTTTTTCATATTCCTTTATATTCGTCATATAAACAATCTACAAACAGGCAATATATAAATATTATATTCGTCATCTAAACAATCTACAAACAGGCATTATGTCCACTTAAGCAAACTGTACTGCTGAGGTGTCCTTGAGTGTCTCTGACCTCTGATGTGGGGTGGAGGTGGGAGCAGCTGAACCAGAGGAGTTCACAGCACAGATAGACGGGGGCCGCAGCTGGGGATCACGGCTCAAAAGCAGGCAGCAGTTAATTCATTAGCCTAGATTAGCTCACCCAGCCATGATCATAGCGGCCCAGTCATGAGTGATGCTATGGAATACCTGGGGAGGATTTCACCCACAGATCACAGATGCGTGTATGTGTGTGTACAGTACATTGTCATGTCCTGCAGACAAAAATTGCAAATGCTCAAATTTGCTGTTGAAACATACACATACATCATAATATAGCTATATATATATATATATATATATATATATATATATATAATTTCTCTCTCTCTCTCTATATATATATATATATATGTATAATTTCTCAAGACTGCACAGTAATTTTCCACGCTGTGTCAGGCAACGATTGGTTAGTCCGTTGCAGTGGCAGTCACCCCACAATATGTCCTTGTTTTTCCCCCCCTGAACATCCTGCCCACTTCCCCTGCGGGAGCTGGCGGTGGACAGGTGAGATAGTGACAGATCGGCCACCTGCGGCAGTGCAGGCCCAGCAACAGAGATGCAAATGGAAGACAGGGGTGTGGAAGGGGGTGTGTTATTGAGGTCCACTGCGGTGCAAAGGCACGGGCTGATGCAAGGCTTTCACTTGGTTTCAGGAGGTGCAAGAGCTGGCCTTCTCCCTTCTCTATGAGTCAGAGGCAAGTCTCAACTTTGTGGCGCCAGACAAGCATGAGGTAAGAGAAGGTGTGTGTGTGCGTGTGTGTGTGTGTGTTTTGAGAGATGTTTTGGGAGCTGTTTATGAATATGTTGACATACAGAGGAATAACCAATAAGAAGCTATTCTGAGGGATCCATGAATCCCATGGGCAGAGAATACAGTACCTGTATGCCATTTTGTTAGAACTGGATGAACTGCAGGGGTTTTTCAAATGCTTTCTTAATTGTAAGTGTGCTGTATAACTGGGCAGAGCAGAAAACAGTATAGCAACCACTTCAGATTGATTCAGGGGTTAATATTTAGGCCCATGACAGGCTCCAACTAGGATGACGCCAATTTTGGAATACTTGCACTAAAAGGGTTAATAAATTAATGTTTTTGTTTTACTAGTATTTTAAAAGAACTAATTTATGCCATCTAAATCATTTGTGTCTCGTTTTGTGTTCTGAATGCCATCTTGTTCTGTACTCTCAGTACTGCATTTGGACTGATGGACTGAATGCCCTCCTGGGTAAAGAGATGACCAGTGAGCTCACCAAATCCGACATGGAAACACTCATCTCCATGGAGATGAAGCTACGCCTGCTGGACCTCGAGAGCATCCAGATTCCGGAAGCCCCTCCACCAGTCCCAAAGGAGCCAAGCTCCTATGACTTTGTCTATGATTATACCCAACAAACTTAAAACAAAAAAACCCTGAGAGGGAGAAGAGCCCTGACCTCTGGCCCCCTCACTGTTCCCCTTCCTCTTGCACTTGTACAGCCTCTGTCATTGAAGAGTCCAGTGGGACACTCGTTTGATCTGCTCTGTGAGACTCTGCTCATAACCACATGAGGAGAGCTGCCTCGAGGCATCTTAGCGTTTTGTTGAAAACCCTGAACCATTTCAACACAATTTTTTTCCTGGCTGGGATTCCATCCTGGCTGCCCTGACCTTGTTTCTCTGATAGTAATTGGACAAAGTGTTCTGTGATGGCCTAGTGTAGTCTCCTCAGCCCACACCTCCCACCGCCTCCCGCTTGGCAAATTTCTCGTAGCTCAAGTGCCGCATGAAGACACTGTACTGGGTTCACTGTACAAGGTTGACCATGAGGGCCAGAGGAAGGACTACATGTTGGAATTGCCAAGTTGTTCAGTAATTTAGCAAAATTTTACAAGACACCACATATAAAAAGTTTTAAACACAATTCTGTAGACTTACTATTCCGGCACTTAATTTCATTAAAAATGAGACATTTACTCTTATGTAATATTTTTTTGCTGTGTCAGTAATAGTTGTTATTTTATTTTGTAGTTTAGAACATATAATTTAATCTTACTGCTTAAATACGGTGTCTGTGTGTGCTGCCTGGACATGTCTGTTTACATTCCAAGTCCTGTCCTGAATATGTCCTGATCCTTAAATCAGTCTGCCCTGGTTGATACTGTAAGTCTCACAGACATTATGATCACACATTTCACAGCCCGCTGATATTAGTTGAGATCTTAATCACAGAATATTATTTTGCATTAATTTTGAACCATCTACTGGCTCTGAGCTTCGCACCAGCGTTGTCTAAAACAACAGCCGAATATAGATTTACCCATGACATATGCTTTTAGGGACATGTTGGGGGAATATTTTGCGGTCAGAAAATGTGACAGAACAAAACAAAAGATGTCATACTACAGCAACACATTACCATTGAGACCAATACACAGACAAATAAATGAGCTGGTACATCCGACAACATGACATAGTCTAATTTTAAAACCTTATTTGCTGTGCACACCTTTGGCCTACTTAGGTTTACACTACACAAATAGAAAGTGAATAGTGAGCACCCTCTAGTGACAACATGAGAAAATGCATGAAAAATCTTATTTACATTAGCATTTAAGCAATTAGCAATTAGCAATTAAGCATTTAGCAGACGGTTTTGTCTGTAAGTGACTTACAAAATTAGGAATGAAATTCAACACACAAAGAAATCTTACTAAGAATATGACTTGTTAACAGAAAAAATAATTGCAGCTTTAGCTTTGATAGATCAACAGAGATAAGCTCACAAGCTATCTGAGATCACGGCAAAGGGCTTTCTGAACAGCTGTTTCAATGTTGCCTTCATATCTGCTGTAGTGGACCTGGCCATCTTCACTGACTCACCTCAATCATCTTCATAGACTCAGCCCACTTTGGCTCAGAGAGAATGTTCTAAATCTGAATCATTTGTTATAGGCACAGTGTAGTAATAATATGTATTAGTATTGCTACTACTTACCTCGGATCAGGCTGAATCGTTGGAGGTCATTCTTGGACAAATTGGCAGTTTGGGTGGCAACAGTCTTTGTGTCCTTCAACAAAGAGACTCAACCTGTACAGAGTGTCGTTGTTACGAGGAGAGGGGAAGTAAAATGCACTAATTTAAATTAATTTAAGTTTATTTTTAATAGTTAATTTTAATGTATCTTTTGCTCCATATTCTGTAAATTGAGACATCATTAACACAAAGTTGTGTCACTGTGCTCAAATAACCTACAGTATAGTCTCATTTAATCACTGCTGTATTAGCCTACTCTTGTCACAGGGTACTGGAACGTACAGTTTCTGATGTTTTGATGGTCTTAACCTATTGAGTATGGAAGCCTGTCAAATCAAAAACTTCTTTCATTTCTTTACATTTGTAGATTTTTTTTAGATAGCATAATGCCAATAATTTGGCAAAATGTCAAATGTCAATAATGGGAATGGAAACACCTTAAATGAAAAAGAAAATCACATGTTGAATATGTATTTCCCTCACTGTTCATGCAGTGATTGAAGCAGCACTAAACACATACCACCTTAAAAACCCATTTTAATCAATTTCAGAAACAACTGAACATAATCAAATATATTCCAGTTTTACAAACAAATGCAATTTTACATTTTAGAGGATTTCTTAAATCATGTAGGCAAGCTTATTTGGGTGCCAGCTGAGAAGTCAAAGACATCTTAGGAGACTAATTGAGATCACAGCAGAGGGCTTTATGATTGACTGAACCAATGAGCAGTTTTCCTCCGTAGGCAGCCGCCACAGAGGAAGCCATGATCACTTTTCCATCATCCATGTACACCTGCTTCACAACTGGTTGATCTGAGTGGATGTTCTCGATCTTAATGACCTGGTGAGTTTACCCAAACACAAGATGCCTCACTTGTGGAACTGGATTTTATGAAAACATGATTAGGATGATGGAGATGGGTTTCTTACTGTACCTCTGAGCCAGGTGGGTCTTCCATGTCCATGTGAAAAGCTTTCCAGCCGTTAGGATGGCATCCCAACCACAAGTCACCAGTCTCAGGATCCACTTCAATGTTATCAACAAGGGATCCCACCTCCACAACCTATGACAGAACATCAGTTGAGCATTGTTCAAATGTTGTTTCTCCCTGAGTAAATGTACAGCAACTCAATGTTTCCAAACTGCACATTGTTTGACATAAACATACATACTAACCCTACATGTTCTATGAGTTATTTGGGATCTCTGACACAAATGAGCTTGCATTGTATACCATGTCTTTTGGATTTTTGTTGTGCAATTTGTCATTACATTTTGGAGACATTACCTTAAGTTTTTTAAAGTTGCACTGACCAATGGTGCATGCGACCCCTTTGTATACATTTTCTTTCTCCTTCTTTTTAAAACAGTTCTAATGTTTCATCGCATTTGCTTGCTGTATGTAATACACTGAATGTTTTAAGACACATATCATCACTGACTACACATTTAATAACACTTGTAGGAAAATGCAGAGAGAGATGCACGTTTCTAACTTTATCCACTGTAAATTCGATACGGAAGATGTCATTGCCCTCCCCGCAACTTCACCTTCACAGGAGCCAAGTCATTGCTGTCCTTTCTTTCCAATACATGAACATCGCTGTTTAAAACATCTGCCACATATATGTGTCTGCACAAGGAAACAAACAACCAAACAATAAAAAACATGAGGTAACATGTTACAACTCAAAAGCAATAGCAATAGTCAAATAAATGTCTGAAAACGTACCTTTTGTCTGGAGAAATGTTGATGCCATTGGCACCGTAAAACCCCTCTGCCACGACTTTAACTTCTTCAGGGCTATAATAGACTACATTACACCAGGGAACGGAGAGAAGCATTTCAAATATTCTCATGATCTCATTGGTAAAGTAGTGATCATTGGTGGCATAAAAACTCTCCACTCCAACCGCCACTATGTCATTCACACTGCAAGAGATGAAAAAAAATGAGTTATTTTTTTATTTTACTGTAGGCCAATAAATAATAATAATAATAAAAAAACAACATCCTAAAAGTCTACTGTCACAACATACATCTCAGAATGCACACCCCTATTTTTCCTATTTAAAAAAAAAAAACGGCATACCCAAATGAAAAGCTTGACAGTTCCTACATAGTTTTAGACTCAGGGATGTGCCTCAAATCATTGGAAAGGTGACACCCTCAAGTTCTAGAAGAATATGTATGTTTCTGTGACATATGGACACAGAGTTACAGAGGTTGGAACTAAGTTTTTTTTCCGCTCATTTCAAATGTCTATGAACTAACTAAGATATGAAGGTACCATCCTTTTGATACCCCCAAATCAAAATATCTAAGCCCTAACTCCATCTCTCAGTTTGTTACACAAAAAAGTCAAAGTCAAAAGACCAAAAATATGATTTTTGAATATACATTTTTGTAAAATATGTTTATGAGTTTTGCTTGGGACCCCTATGTAAATTCCCATAGGGACTTTTTGTAAACAAGAGGGCCTACTGACATTCAAAATTTGTAACTTGAAACCTCTTTACCTAGAAACACAAAATTGGTTTCAAATGAAAGCTAAGACCCTGGGCTTTCATGTCTGTTTGCTTGATTTGAAGTTACTCCTTCTGGCATTGAATGACACAAGCATAACCTTAAAAAAAAAAAATCTTTACCTGTGCAATAGTTGATGCTTTATTGTTTTTAGGTGCACAAGGGAATTCTCCTCCACCAGGAATCTAAATATTTCCACTTGACTTTGATGGTTAGGATGATTGACAACAAAGAGGTGTGTGGCTCCATCTGTGTTAGAAAAGTGAAAGTGGGTTTCTGAACTTGTTAGGCTGCAGCATTTATTGACTGCTGTGTGGGAATCCACGGCTGGTGTAAGCGACACTGAACACTGCACTGCACTGATACCAAACACAAAACAACAACAACAACAACAACAACAACACTGAAATGTTCGCTGGTTCCTCCTTCCAATGTTCTCTCAGATACAGTATTGTGATTGCATTTAGGGTGCAAGCTGCCCCACCTTCTTACAGTGAACGAAGCCAGGACTGTGTAAGAAGTATACGTAGACAAAGGGCTAGTTAATTACTGAGAGTATTTTGCCGAATGTAACAAAAAAGTATTCCATTTCACAAGTTGCTGAGGACCACTTACCCTAGCTTTAACCTTCATTTACTTTGTATGCAACTGTTTTGGGAGTTGCCATCATGTACAATGAGCATGCAATGAAAGGCAAAACTGAAGCTACTGTAAAACAGTTAGGAGAGACTCACCATCATCAATGTATACACTGATTCCATGGGGATTGAATGATTCAAGGTCAAAACCTCTTCCCATGCGAAGCTCCACAGGCTTCAAACTCGCCTTGTGCAGATCAAGAATGTATATTTTCCCAGGGTCATCAGAGAACCACGGCATGCCAGGATATTTAAGACCCTGAGTATGAAAATAAAAGAACTGAGTTGCATTTCTAAATACATACAAATGAAACAAGTAAAACTTCCACCATCTCTACATTGATAATTGGGTAGATAGTAAAATATCAGAAAGAGATCATATATATGATAATATTAGGATAATGTTGAAATATTCAGGGTGTAGAAAATTTGGACACCACCACAACATCAGATGCTAAACACGTCACCATTAACTTCCTTTCTCATAGCGCATGACAAAATATAACTAAGATATATGGATGTGTTGGATATGGGGTTCCAGTGATCAGAATATCAACAGTGTATGCACATCAATGGAAAATCAGAAATTATTATATAAAATGTTATATGGTCAGTGAATATATGATTATCTTAATAAAATAAAATATAAATATAAAATATAAATAAATATAAATAAAATAACAAATAAATGGTGTGCAGATGTTCTTTCTTTTTATTTTTGGTTCAACTGTCATTATTTTGCCACTTACTGTGCTGATGAGTGCTTGGCCATCGGGAAGTATTGTAATATCTTCTGATCCATACTCTGTTAAGGTAGAATAAAAATTAAGTATTAATATTTACAGTTCATCATTTTACTGTTCATGTCATCCTATTTTACTACTTACGACCTATGCTTACGACGAGTTATGAGTTACGAGTCATTTTCTAAGGTGCAAAACTCCATGAGTTCTACCACTGTATGTATTTGTATCACTGTATGTAATATGTAATGTCATACCAGGCATAGGGGGTGTGGTATAGCGATGTCAAACACAAAGTCAGTTTTATTGTCAATTTCTTTACATGTGCTAGCCATACAAAGGAATAAAAATTACATTTCTCACTGCCGTTTGCGTACATTAGACAGACAATACAGGAGAGAACAAACCATAAAGTGCACAGGCACAACATAAACTATGTTCTAACCACTATAGTAACAGTAGGTAAAGTGCACATGTTGTGGAGTAAGGTATATGCTTTTTGCTGGTATTAAATAAACTGGTACTAAAAAGAAGGTCGTACAGTGTCTTGAAAAATGTTTTGTATCAAGAATAACAGACAATTCTATCGGTTATAAGCCACACTATAGCTGGAATTATGTTTGTAGCCAGAACTTGCCTACCGTCCTGCCACTTGCCAATTGCTCTGTCCCAATCATCTACTGCCCTGCACCACTGTTCTCTGCCACTGATGTAGTACAAGTATGTAGCACTACGGCCACTGATGTAGTATGTAGCACTACGGCCACTGATGTAGTATGTATCACTACGAGCAAATGAGTCCTCAGTTCTACGCACATGAGCACACACAGTAAGGAGAAGTATGCATCCGTAGCAGTGGGCAGTGGGAAACTGTGGTGTCTTAGCCAGTGTGCACCATACATAGCCTGTCCCAATGTCTTAGTTATTATTATCTTAATGTAGCACCATTTGGATCAATGGTGGAACATTGTCTCATCTCACTTTAAACTGTGTATATGGCTGAAATGAAAAAAAAAAGAAAAAAAAAAACACTTGACTTGAGTGAGGGGGTTAGGGGGGATAATAAGCTAGTGGAACAGGACAGTGGGTGAAAAGTGTGAGCTCCCAGCCAGGCATAGGGGGCAGGCCTGGTCTTAGGTTTTATGGGGCTCTAGGTGTCCAGCTCCACTACTACTGAGCTACATGCGATTAAAAATTGATTTTGTGCGCTTTCTTTGAGGCAAAGTCATGAAGCAGCTCAGAGTAATCCAAAGTTTGAACAAAGAGCAATGCCAAAGTACAGTTCAGTTTCAGTTAGCATACACTGTGGTGAAGTTTCACAAGGCGTGTATGCGGTTTATGACTGACAGTAGGCTATAGGAACAGCACAAAATCTTCACTTTAATAAACAAAGAATAATCAGGACTCAATCATGCCAGGGTTACACAAGCTTTGAGAACATAACACAAAACAAGCAAAATGTAATACATACCTAGGCCTTTGATATGTTCGCAGTTAGGTAGATGGTTTTGGTAGAGTTCTCTGGTAGCATGACATTTCTTCCTGTAAAATAACAGGACAACTAACGTTAACGTTACTCATAGATCAGGTTGAAAACCAGTGTCTACATTTTTGTCATATAGGCTACTTTGAAGGATGCTGAAAAACATCTCCTTGTTTCCTTACAAATAGGTCAACAGTGCTTGACACTATAGCGAAGAGAAAATAACAATATAGAGCAGGACTGCTGCACAATAACTAGGCAACTAATAAAAAAAATCTCACGCTCATTAAAAGTGGTAGGCTATGTTACAATAAATAGAATGGCTTAATGTTTAGAATATCACTTCTGATATCCAAAGGCAAAAGATTCCATTTTCAAGTTGAACTACATTTTTCATTGTTGACCAAGAGTAGCCTATAATGGTGCACAACATAAACAACAACAACAGAATAGCCAGGTTATTACTGAGACAAACGCGCAGCTGTGCAGCAGTGAATACAGAACCTATGAAAGCAAAGCAAAGACCAAATTAAGGTGCAGTGCATAATGCATTATGTTTCAAGTTAACGACAAACCAGAAGGAGATTGGGAGTATAAGACAACATTAAAGCAGTTTCGTTCGAAGGAAAAGACACTTAGGATATTAGGCTACATAGTAAACTTAATTTCATGTCATTTCCATGGCTTCAGCATTAGACTAACTAAAAAGATTACACTTTGGCGGTAACTTTAAATATGTGTACATTGTAATTGCTTTCAGTCTAACGCATTTCCCCTAGCCTACCTTAAGTTTATTACGCGTTCACCAAGAAATGCTGAAAATGCTGCTACAGTGATTGATAAGATTATTAGTTTCTTTCCCATTTTGCGACGGCAGCGACCTAGATCTACTGGTCTGCAGCAAAAAGTTAGCACGGAAGTCACGTGACTGCTCAACAAGTGAACCCAAGTGATCCTGTAAATTAGCTAATTATATTAAAATAGGCCTATTATTACTACTATTAAAAAGACCAGCAACAGTAACCTTTAAGTATATTTGTAAAAGCAAATGTTTCGGACTCTGAACACTATTAGTCGGAGGGGGAGCTGTTTTTCTCCCTCAAAATAATGTAAACTTCAAGATAAAGGTCTATTGATGCCTCAGACCCTTCTTTGGTGAAATTGCGCACACATGCCTACACAATCTCACATTAATTTCAGTCCCAACCATTGTCTTTGATCAAAAAGGACCAACTACTAATGACAATACACATCTGAGGGAAGAAGAAACAATATTTATCCAGACTTGTATCCATCGGCTCTGGACTTTGCAGGTCAATCAACAGGGAGAGGGCTTTTGATTTTGTGGAACTCAAATGGTGCATTCTTTCGCAAAAACATGCCACGACATTGGGTCATGCCGACAGAGAAGCGAATGGTCTTTATATCAGTGGTAGGCTATCATTCTGTCTTTGTATCAGCTGTGTGAGATCATTTTATGGCTAAATACATGATTGGGTGCAAAAGCCACCAGATAGCGTGTCTTCAATGCAAGAGTCTCACCCATGATAAACAAATAATGCTACAGGGCTACACCAAAAGGTTTCACTGCACAATAAATCCAATGTCTTTAGAAGAATCCCATAATCATACTTTTTTATAATTTAGACATGTTTCTGAACAGAACTGTGAACTGAATTGTGAAATAAAAAAGGAAAAATGAACATGATTGGTTTAGGGTAGTTAGTATTTCCTAGCCAGCATTGAGCATGGAGGAATGGTATGACTACACTACAATGGAGCCATGATTCAAACAGTTATCAACAATGGGCAAAGAACGCAGTGGGCCCATTGAGCTTCAGCTATTTTGGTCACCAGTGGCAGATCCTCCTCTGTGCTGGAGCCCAGGTAAGTACTGCAAGGCTTTGGCCAGTACAATTATATATTTTACAAAGAGATGTATCCAATGAACCCCCAATCACTTGTATGTTGCGCCACCTAGTGAGTAATAAAATGTGTGAAGGGGGAGAAGCAGCCAGGACATGCCATCTGGTGGTTGGTAAGTCTATAGTAAACTAGAAGATTTTGAAAACCGCCTGATGAAAACCTACAGGTCCTAATAGATTCATCGTTCCTGAAAAAAAAAACATAGCCTAATAGATCTAATGCTGCTGTTTATGATTTACTTTTCATTGATAGAAGAAAACGATGTTTGAATGTGTTGGCTAATATCGGAAGAAAAACATTTGTCTTTAGTATTGGTAAGCCCATTGACATTACATTCTTTATGAAAGAGCTCGGGCGTCTCATCAGCACCAGTTTGCGACCGATGCGCCTTCTCCAAGCGGAGGGACTTAGAAACTATGACGTCTGATTCCATACACTTCCGCCCAGAGGATGCTAGACAGATAAAGATAACCAGGCGGGGGTAGTAGCGTTATGTGCTTTAATTTACTTATTTTTTGTCAGTCTGATTTGAACAGTATAGCGTAAGTTTGAGCCTCAAATCGTTGTGAACTGAAGCCAATAACTGCGTGAGGAACAATAGAAAATACGCACGGTACGAACAATGACATGATTGTTTCGCGCGAGGCTATGAAAAGGCATTTATCTTATTGTGTTCCTGTACTGTAGTTGTCAAATCTTTCTATATGTGTAAGAAATACAGCTGGTAAAACATAGCCTAATCCCAATAATTGCCTAGCTTTCGCCAATAATTCGTTAGAAAGCTATAGGCCTAATGCTATTATCTCAATTTGTTTCCACCACGCAAGCTAATGTAATTCTGCATTGTGCATGATAATGTCTGAGCATAAAATAAAAAAGGTGCGTGTCTAATTACTATTTTAGAGTCATTTTATAGCGGACTAATAGCAATCTTTTCGCTATCTTTCTGCTGATTGATCATCAGTCAACAACCTAATTGTAAAGTAGCCTAGGCTATTTCGCAAAGCAGATAATCATAATAATAATAGCAAATACAAATAAACCCTATTTTGCATGTTTAACCTCAGTGATGTAGGCTTCTTTATTTTTAAACACCATTCTCATAGGTTGCTGCTGCATGCATTCACAGTAGGTTTTTCACAGTCCCTACCGTTTAAGATATATTTTTAACATTTCCAAACCATCTTGCATGTTGGACAAAACCCTAATCCTCACCTAATGTCATGGATCGTTTATGTGTCTGTGACCCACATTCAGTGAAGCACTGACTCATTATCCTATATTTTATATCAAAACAGAACATCCCTGAGTTGATTCATGACCCCTCATAGACCCTTATCACAGTCATAGCCTTCTTCGAACACAGATCTCTCCCTTGCTGTGGTCAAAGATGTCAGAGAAAAGTGACCTGAAAGCTGAGCTCGAGCGCAAAAAACAGCGCCTCGCTCAGATCCGCGAAGAGAAAAAAAGAAAGGAAGAGGAGAGAAAAAAGAAGGAGGTAAGGTCTACATCTCTTTCCTCTGTGATCATACGTACACTACTCAGGACTACCCATGGACTGAACTGATTGGTACTGAATTGCTTGCTGTTTGTCTGTAGTTATTTTCCGTCCTTTTGTCTGTATAGTTTTTACCTAGTTTGTATAATACTGAACGTTAAACTATTCATAATTTAGTAAGCTGTGCAACAAGACAAGTATACTTCATTCTCGATTTTATCTTCACTTCCCCACTGTCCTTGTTGCACATTACATATTACATTCAATAATGCCTATACACATAACAAGTAGCATCAGTCTATCTATCTATCTATCTATCTATCTATCTATTTATCTAACACTTTGAGACTAAATGCAAGACACAAGTGAATGCAATGCATGCTTCATCAGTGAACATGCTGTGTGTGCGTGATTCTGTCTCCAGACAGATTCTCAACAGAAGTCCGAAAATGTGTCTGAGGATTCAGATTTGGATCGTAAACGAAGAGAGACAGAGGCCCTGCTGCAGAGTATTGGGATCTCCCCAGAGCCACCATTAGGTATTATAAAAAAGTGCAATACTCTCTCAACACAACATTTTTGGCTACGAAATAGAAAATACTGAAATATAGAGAAATAGCCTACTGCTTCTTACTTCTTAACAATCATGTTAGTACACGCCTGTGCAGCCGAGCTCTTGTCATTCTTAGGATGATGACTATACAATGATTTCACAGTCATTGTCTTCTTATTGATTTAGGGATGGCCAAAAAGAGTCACCATAAGCTCTCATTCAGAAATGTCTGGCAGCACAAACACAACACAACAACAGCACACAACAACTAGGCACAGCATCGGCAGAGCTTCAGACATACGCCAGATCAGATCCCCAGTGAAGTGTGCTGTCTGACATGATCAGCAGTAGCAGAGACAGCATAGTTTTGATCATTCTTGTGCATGGATGTCATCATCTTCTCCACACTTAGTATACTGTACTACCCAATAGGAAAAGGAGCAGCTTTTGGTGTAAGGCAAAGAGTTGAGAAAGACCGTACCAATCTAGACGGGATTATGGGTGTTTGCCATATTTTGCTGTAAGTTTTATACTGTGCTATGTATATCCTTGCAGCAGACTGCAGTCATCTAAATTTAGCAATTGTAATGAGGTAGGAATATTGGACTTATAATGAATTAGCCTTCACTTAAGTATTCTCTATTTCATTATTTTAATTTTTTATTCCACACAAATTGTGGGCCTATATAGAGTGATTATACTTTAAAAAGAGTGAAACACTGCCTTAGACACTAGCATCAATATTATTAACAATTATGTAAAAAATATGTTTATAGAATCAACCAAAAATCCATCTTGCAAATATAGAATAACAATTACTATTACCATTCATTGATGTTGATCATCATGTTTGATGGTTGGGTGGTTGTATTGGGTTCTATCACTGTTGTCAGTTAGTTGTCTTGCTGTACTGTTCAGAGTCTTGTTCGCTATGGAGCTGCAATTTTAATTGAATTTGAAGCCAAATTGTGGCATATACTGACCAAACTACTTTCCCCCCACTGTCAGTAAACAACACACAATACTTGAAAACTGGGTTTACATTAAAAACATTTTTTTTTCAAAACAATTCTGAAAATTCACGATTGACGATTTCTTCTGTTTTTTTTTTCTTTTTGGATCCTTTCTTTCTTTCTGTCTCATTTTGCCTTTCAAACCACCATTTCAATCCATTCTGATGATTTGGACTTCCGCCTTCTATTTTTTTCTCTCCCTCTCCCCCTCTCTTTCTCTCTCTCTCTCTCTCTCTCTCTCTTTGGTTCTGTCTGTGTCTGCCACTGATGTCCACCAGTGCAGCCACTGCAGCTTTTAACATGGGATACCTGTTATTTTCATTATTTAGTCCCGACCCCTATGTCTCCCTGTTCGCAATCAGTGAGCACTCCCAGTGAGACCGGCAGCCAGGAGTCAGTCAATGGAGGGACAATGGGAAGGTAGGATATTATGATTAGTATGTTATGGTTATCTTATGATTATGTTATGATACACCGCTTATATGAATGCATGAATGAATGAATGTAGCTTGCTGTTTTTTTGTTTTTGTTTGATCATTTCATCATTAAAGGGGGAATATGGGCAGGGGATTATCCACAGAGGTGAAAGATTTTCCTAGAATTGTGGAGCACGTCCATAGCAATGCAGTGCTCTTCTATTTTGGAACGTTTTCAATTTACTTTTACTTCATGTTAAAATACAATCTCCAAAACAAGAACAAGAAACATTTTAAATGAATAATAATAATGAACAGACTTTGTTGTTGACACGCCTCAAAGTGTATCTCCTCTTCGCACTGCCTTGCAAATAGCTGATGTTTGCTTTCTTTCACATCTCTTAATGGGGACTCAGATATAGGTAAGGACAAGCTGCCGTCAGTAAACATTTGTTTCGTTCAGCTAGACGTGACTTGTGGTTCCATGTATCAGTGCATCACTGTGCAGTTGCGTCACCAAAGCCACCTCCCCGGTGGGGTGTGGTCTTAGTGTCAAAAAACTGTCTGTGTGTTCACACTGTGCGTGAAATGGAGTTGTTACCTCATTAGCTGGTTGTATGTGTGTGTGTGTGTGTGTGTGTGTGTGTGTTATTTACTGATTTATATTTTCCTTGTCAAATATAACCTGTCTGCTCCTTCAGGACCCTACAGTGGGATACTGACCCTTCAGTTCTTCAGTTATTGGGTGACTCTGATGTTGGGTATGTGTAATAAATTCAGTGGGTTTTTTTCCATTGTAACTACATTGTTCAGTATTTTTTTATGGGCACATACATTTTCACACACGACAGGGTATTTTGTTCAATGCTGCATCTTTTTTCCTCAGCCGCAAGGTCTATAGACTTGGTGCCTCCAAAATAACACAGGTGGACATACTACCCAAGGAGCTTGTGACTTATTGTAAGGAGACGCAAACCCCTCTAGCACCTCATCAATCTGAAGGTACATTGGGACTCAACAAATTTAAAATTAAATTTGATAAAAACAATTTTTAATCTAGACTCTTACAACTTTGTTTCAAGAGCAGTTTGTTTATTTTATAATGCCTGACTGGTGATGTGCCTGTGTAAAATGAACCCTTTTCCTCCAAATGATGTCTTTCCTTTGAAAAGAAGACGAAGAGGATGAGGAGCTGCCAGTGCCAAAGCCAGAGACTGAGACGGAGCCACAGGAGCATGTGGATCAACAGGAGCCCACAGAGAGTAAGAGCAACACTGCTGGACAGTGACAAATCACACAGCCTGTTCAGAGGATCCATTCCTGTTTTACTGTTTGCAGGCATTGCAGCAGTCCTTACTCTATAAAATGTCTGATGAGGTCTGTTGTTGATGACATTAAGTAATTTACTCAGAGTAAATATTATATGTCTTTATATGAATATGGTGGTGTTTATTTGATTTGGGAATCCTAAATGTTTGTTAAGGCCAGATAGACATACTTTAAGGTGATAAATTGTCAGGAGATGATAACTTTCTTAATAGCCTTTTATGTTTTGTGTGTGTCTGTGAATTTTATTTGTTTGTTTGCTTGTGTGTGCGTGTATGTGTATGGTTGCGCTTGTTTGTGTAGATCCATGTAAATGTTTTTGATCTGTGGATGTGCCTTATGTGGTCTACATTTGGTTTAGTCCATCCAAGAGAGCTGACAGAGGAGGAGAGGCAGCAGATCACTCACTCCGAGGACTTTCTTGTGTTTTTTGACAAAACCATCCGGGTGATGGAGCGTGCCTTAGCTGAAGACTCAGACATTTTCTTTGACTACAGTGGCCGCGACATGGAAGACAGAGACGGGTCAGAGTTTTTCTGCATTATGCCCGTCATACTGATGCAATCTCTAATTCACAATGCATTTTAATTAGCTAAGGTTTCACACGTTTTATCATTGCTTCCCCCAGGGATATGCAGGCTGGTTCCAATTTGTCTCTCAATCGAATGTTCTATGATGAACACTGGTCAAAACGCAGAGTTGTGACATGCTTGGATTGGTCCCCTCAGGTATAAGATCAGAATGAACTATCAATTATTTGTTCTTAAAATGTATTGCTAAAAGTCACACAATAACTAATGCCACGTTATTGTTTTCCCCTTAGTTCTCTGAGCTGTTGGTGGCATCCCATAATAGTAATGAAGATGCCCCTCATGAACCGGATGGGGTCGTATTGGTGTGGAACATGAAGTTTAAGAAGGCAACACCTGAATATATATTTCACTGTCAAGTAAGAGCTCCATTTTAAGCACTATGTTAACCAGTAGCAAGTGGTGCCCATATTACATAGAGAAGAATGTGTGTGTGTATGCGTGTGTGTGTGTGTGTGTGTGTGTGAGAGAGAGAGAGAGAGAGAGAGAGAGAAAGAGGCATATATATTTGTATTTGCTTTGAATATTAGTGAGTACTGTTTAATCCGGACAGTGGTTAAAGAGGGGCAAATCCTGGTATTAAAAATGGCCAGGAAGAACGGCATTATCTGTTTATTTACTTTCATTACATTCTCAGCAGGGCCTGAACCAAAAATAAACAGAAGACAGAGAGTGACCTAAATGTGTTTTTGTGCAAACATGGACTCAATTAAATTACCAAGCTTCTAAACAATAGGGGGAATGATTCTGAGCACTAAACCAAGCTATGCCAGGCATCTAATTTGTGCATTTAACCATGTTATGCAATTAAACATGCCTTACGTCTTTGTCCCTCTCTTGGTCTCCGTGACCCCATCTGGAATATTTCATCGTCTTCCTCGCAGTCTTCGGTGATGTCGGTGGGATTTGCTCAGTTTCATCCCAACCTGGTGGTGGGAGGGACTTATTCGGGGCAGATCGTCCTGTGGGATAACCGCAGCCACCGACGGACCCCTGTGCAGAGAACTCCCCTGTCGTCCGCCGCACACACTGTAAGTTTGGACTCGTGCGTCAGGGCCTGGCTTAGAGATGACAGTTGATAATGGTGACAATGTGATGTACTTAAATGTACTTGGAAAAAGAGATTATGTTCACTTAGAAGTCTCCCAAATGACTTTGGAATGAGCCTGGAATTCTTTCCAAACAACACAAGTCGGAACAACAAACGCTGAAACGTTGTTTTGGACTGAAATAAACCGGTGAAATACAGAGAAGCCTAATTCTAATTCTAAGACGGGTGTACAACCTTCAGTTTGTAAACTATAATTTAGGTTTAGCACAACAAACAATGTTGATCCGTTCAAACAGAAAACTGAGCAGGTGTTTCTTCCAACAGCACCCTGTGTACTGTGTGAATGTGGTTGGGACTCAGAACGCCAACAACTTGATAACCGTATCTACAGATGGAAAGATGTGTTCCTGGAGTTTGGATATGATGTCACAGCCTATGGTGAGAGATGTTGTTCAGCAGTAAAGTGGGATTAAGTAGTACAACAAAAACAGTTCATTTCTGTGGACTTCAAATATTGAAAGACACTGCCATTGACCTATTTCCCTGTACACAGGAGAGTATGGAGCTGGTATATAACAAGTCTAAACCTGTGGCAGTCACAGGTATGGCATTCCCTGCTGGGGACGTGAACAATTTTGTTGTGGGTAGTGAGGAAGGGACTGTGTACACGGCGTCCCGCCATGGAAGGTGAGTGGAGTTGTGTTCCAGCTTCTTCAGTTCTGACTTGATGATGTATCCTGCACTAAAATGGAAATGCATAGATTGTTTTTTGGTTAATATAATTCATACTTTTAAGACAATATTTTGTTGTCCGTGTCTATTTCAGTAAGGCTGGCATTGGGGAGATGTTTGAGGGACACCAAGGGCCAGTAACTGGCATAAGTTGCCATAATGCTGGTGGCTCCGTTGATTTCTCTCATCTTTTCACCACCTCCTCATTTGACTGGACTGTAAAACTGTGGAGCACTAAGGTATGATCCCTTGCACTCGTCCCACAGAACTATGGTGTCAATTTTTTTTTTTTTCAGCAAACACGAACTCAAGACTCGAAGAAGCAACTATGTGCCCATGGGAGGATTTGAAATCTAACAAAATGTGCTCTTACAGCATAACAAGCCACTTTACTCCTTTGAGGACAACGCAGACTATGTCTATGATGTGATGTGGTCACCAGTCCATCCAGCACTGTTCGCGTCTGTTGATGGGATGGGTCGTTTAGACCTGTGGAACCTGAATAATGACACAGAGGTAGGATCTCTCTCTCTCTCTCTCTCTCTCTCTCTTCTCTCTATCGATCTGTTGTTTGATGTCATTTTTTACCTCTAGTCTGTTTGCTAAAAGACAAGGATTTAATAAACAGGAACTCACAAAAGGAGAATTTAAAACACAACCAAGAGAGGTTTACTTGGATTTGCTGAGTTATGAGTTGAGACACAAACAGGAAACGTGGAGAGTACAAGCAGGATGTCCACCCAGGCGATTATATGATTATAATCATGTCTACATACATGTTTATAATCTGGCTTTTGCTAGCCAAGAAATCTAGACCATAGGGGTTCTGTAGCTGTTCTGCTGAGTTCAATCCAATCACATCGCTCAGTCCTTTCAGAGAGTCACTGAAAGGTATGTAGCCAAGCGGTAGCTTATCAGGCTACTACTGCATGCAGTAGTTGAAAGACAACCGCCGAAACGACCCCTTGTATTGAGCCTGGTCATAGCCAGACTATGTTTGTTACTGGCTAATCAGTCTATGCCTTTGCCTCATCTTCAGGACAAAGAGTATCCTGTATTTGTTCCCCAAAAAAGAATATGCTGTTATTTCTGAATACATTTGTGCAGAAACTGAATTATTTTAATTTATGCATAATCTCTATCACTGAGAAAGCTGTGTGTGTGTGTGTGTGTGTGTGTGTGTCTGTGTGTGGTAAGTGTGAGAAGGGGGTTTGGGGCAGAAATTGGAGCATGCAAGAGAGATGAAATATTTACATTTATGCATTTGCATTTATGCATTTAGCAGACGCTTTTATCCAAAGCGACTTACAAAAAGAGGATAACAATCAAGCTACATAGCAGAAACCTTAAGGAGCATAGTGCTAGGGAATAGTGCTTCAGTTCATGAAAATATTTCCAACATTCATAATAATGAATTGGAATATTCCCAACATTCAACATCTACAAGCTTTTTTTTCCTCTCTATTGCAGGTCCCCACAGCCAGTGTGGCGGTGGAGGGTGCCTGTGCCCTGAACCGAGTGAGATGGGCATCTGGGGGCAGAGAGGTGGCCGTAGGAGACTCAGAGGGTCGGGTCTGGATCTATGATGTGGGAGAGGTAAGAGCCAGAACTAACCCAAGACAAAGTAACTTGCAAGATGCATCTTGCAGATTGACTACTACACCTTAAGTATGCTAAACACCAGGCAATGTTTTAGGTTAATTTACCAGCTTTGTTGTCACTTTGATGAAGGGTAAATGAAAAATCTTTTAGTCAACTCTATTGTAGACTCCACAGTTAACTTTTGTCGGAGCTGAAACAGCGAGCTAGCTAGAGAACACAAAACTTAAATGAATGAAACCAGAATCACATTCATATTATTTTTTCCAAACCAGTGACTGTAGGGGAAGCTGAGGAGGTTTTAAAAAAAATATACCGTCTCTTGCCTCGCAAGACTTAAAATTATAGGTGTCTGATTTGGATAGTCAGCTGCTTGCACCATAAGAACATAATTGAACGGTGTGTGTTTCATACTCTGCCCATGTGTTCTCAGCAACTGGCAGTTCCACACGCAGAGGATTGGACTCGCTTTGCTTGCACACTGGTGGAGATCCGTGCCAACCAGGGAGATGGTGAGGAGGAAGGTACTCTGGAGATGACAGCTTAAGAACATTTCATCCACAAATGCAGATGTAGATGTCGCGCCAGATTTATCGTTTGACTCAGACGCACACCAAGGCTTGGCTGTGATCACACCTCATTTTTTCAGCTCATTCAGTGGATCTATTTATACCATAAGTGTCAATGGAAATAATTCATTTTTCGAGCAGCTCTGTATTGGCTAATTCTTAGAAGTGTGCTAGTCAAATTCAGGTGTAAGGCTTGCAGTGATAAGATTGGAGTGAGCCATATTTGTTTGCCAAAATCAGAATATGAGGCTCAGACATATCTTGTATAGCTTTTATGATTGTGCCATTTATGTGTGGAATGCAACAGGCAGAACTCAAATGCTGACCAATAAATGTGTAGGCATAGGCCTACTTATGTTGAAATGTCTGTTATTTCAAATGTAATGTATTGTTTACCAAATAAAATATCAAAAATCTTTTCAGTTTCTTTGTTCTTCATTAGGTCAAGGCAGAAATTTTAAGCCAAGCAGGATGCCATTGTAGTCCTAATAGTAGACCTATTTTTACCATTCTGTAGTTTTATTCCATCTTTACAGAATAAAGACCTGCTATTATCTCTGCCTGGTTGTTATTGACAGCTAGCCTATTTTGTTTCTTTTCACTTTTGACTAAATCTCTTGCAACTGATACACCCACAAATGTCCCTACAACCAAGCATGCTCCCCAATACATGGATTTCACAGCAACGTCAACGTCGTTGCACTACGCAAGATCGGGGCAGAAAGCCTATTTTTGTAGTGAAACTGGAGGAAATTAGCAACATCAAAATGTGGCATCAAATTCAACATACAAGAGGCATCCGTTTCAAGTAGCTTGCATCTTTAATGTCAAATATGTATATAGACAAAGGCTCAAATATGTGAAATTATGTTTGGGTAGGCCTATATGTTGAGTGGGTGTGTGCAAGTCTTCTTGGCTACAGAAGAGGTATTAGTAAACTAACAACAGGTAATAAACAGTATGCCTACATTTAAACTGAGCTTTCTCGTGGTTATTCTATTACAATTACAGGCGCAGTGTTTGTAAACATGAAATCCATCACCATTTCTCAAAGTCGAGGAAGTATCCTTAACAGCTGCTTTTCCGAGGATTCCACATCGCCAGGTACTGTTCCAATGTTAAGGATACTTCAAAATTCTATCAAGTACTGGGTCCTTCTTTTGTAGAGCATTGTTAAAATACCCACCATCCTCCACTTGTCTTAACGAGTGGGATAGATTTAAACCAAAGATTCTAGTGCGCTCGGTTTTAGAATCTTTGATTTAAGCACACTTGCGAGCAAAGATTCTAGTGGCGCTCTAGAATCTTTGCTTGCGAGACTGTTCCATTTTACCCGATTTGAACGCTACAAAGGAATGAAGCCTCGCCTCCATAGTGTACGGCTTCAAAGGCCAGTGTTCTAGCGAGGAACCGTTCTTGACTTTGAGAAACAGTGTACAGTATACATTAAAACTGTGACAACTAGGCTACGTCTTTCGTTGTTGGGTCCACACGGACGCAAGCGACTGCACGTAACAGGCGGGGCTCTGTTACCATGACAATTACGTCAATATTAGTGTCGGGTAACTAAAGGTCAAACTAAAGACAAGAGAGACGGAAGGAAACTGACACAGAATGGCGGAGGAACCAGACATTTGGCAGTAAAACCCGTAGGAAATAACAGTAGTTAGTCTTGACTTTATTGCTCTTTCTTTTCACTTTAAGTGGTTTGATTGAATTGTCTAGGGTAAAGCAATGCATTGAGGCACTGGTGTTAGAAAGGACACTGTGGTTATAGTTTAGCCGAACATCGTAGGTTATGTGCTGTTATGCTAGCTAATAGGCTAAAATAAACTAGCTCGCTGGACTTTCAGTTAGTATTGTCTTTGGAAGACCAGATATCCTAGCTGCACTGTTTTGAACCAATGCAAGCTGAGCTGGTAATGATTGGTGTGTGCATGCTGACATTTCAAATTGCTTTTGAAAATGAGGTCGATGGTCTTGCGACCTTGCTTGCTCGCAGCCAAGTTAGAGTAACGTAGCTAATGTTAATGCCAACATTGCCTTGCTGGACCGAGAAGAGGCAAGTTTCTTTGACCCATGGCATTGAGATAGTGTTACCGTTAAATTTATGCGGAGTTCAGTGGTTACCAAGATGCGTTGATGATTTCTGTTTGTTGACAGCTTTTACCTAAATGTTAGCCACAGTAACCAGATGAAATAAGAATTTGGAGAACCAGTTGTTGCCAATGGTGTGAGTTTAACTTACCTTCTGCAGTTCCTCAACTAAAATCATTGGAGGACGGCAGTGAATGGTTGAAAACTAATCAAGGACGCCGACGTAGATTTATTAATCCTGTCGAAGCCTAGGTCAGGTTAGAACACAGTGGGACAATGACTTTTCTGATGAAAACGACTGTGTGTCATCATGTAATATTAGGCTGTTAGTTCTTCAACTAAAACAGGATTAATGTAGCAGCTGTGTTAGACCTTGTTGGTCGTCAGGTAGGACGAATACAGAAGTGCTAATAAGTATGCTATACTTTATACTGAGTGAGTCGTCTTAAAGCAGCTCAAGATCGAAGCTTGATACATGTAAAGTATTAAGTTATTGGTTATGGCTGATGGCGGGGAGATAGGAGTACAGACACAAACCGTGTTTATATGAAGGCGTCAAAATGTATGCTTTGACCGGAAGGCAAGTTAAGGAGCATGTTATTGAATATAAAGGACATTTAACGTGACCGTAAGATGGATAATTGTTACTGAGCGCTATTCAGCGTTATTGACTCAATGATGACAGCAACCAAGACGAGATGTAATGCACCCAGATAACCTTGTGCTTGGTGTCCTTCTGAAAGCTGGTCGTCTGTTGCTGTAAACATCCCCGACTGGAAGCTGTGCCAAAACATCTGAGCTTTCAGTTGGATGTTTGCTGCCACAGGCCTCCTTATACGTCTGTCCCAAGAACGTAAATGTCATATTTGTTGTTTTTGCATGTTTTTCTCTATTCTTTGGGGGAATGTGGAGATGTTCGTTATTTGATTTTACATCACCATTATTCATTTTATTTTAGTGATTGCCGTCTCATCTTTGTTATTTGTACTGATCATCATCTGATCATTATCCGTGTGCTTTTCTGCAACCTTCCAAGTGTAGTTACTGTAAACATCCTACACTCAGCTGTCATCTCTCGGGGCTGGGAGGAGGGTGTTTACTTTGACTGATTGGAGAGTCCCAACCAAAGGACTTTGTCTGTCACAGTGCTTCACAATGTGTCAAAGAGCATCACCCAAAGTGTGCATCTTTTGTGATTATCCTCCCCATAAATGATGATGGCATTGTTACCCAAAACGAATAAAGTGTTGTATAATAAACTCGTTTGTCTCTGTTATCTCTTAGAAATAATAATGCATTCAAATCCAAATCTACATATTGACATACAACCTGCGTGATATTTGTAGCCTGCGTGGATTTTTCTGTGTAAAACTGTTCTGACTCATTATCTTACTCCAGTTAAAGACTCCAGGTAAAGGTGTCCGTGAAATCATTGTAGACATTCGTTCAGCTGGTTCAAGATATTTCGCTCTTCCAAGTGTTAATAGCTGGGTCATTCCTTAAAAAAAAAAAGAAGAAAAAAATCTATGAAGCTACAAGTCAGCCCTACGCCACGGACAGTTTCACCTTGTGAATGTGTTGCAGTTAAACCTCCAAACGGAAGATGGCGCATTTTTTTTTGTCTACAACAACATCTGCATCCGCTTCAACGTATACTTCATCCGCCATGTATAACGTCGCAGATTCGACAGAAAACATAGCCAAAATAATTCAAATAAAACAAATAGATTTATCTTAAGACATAAAAGTTCATTTTATTATTAATTAATACTCTCTTTAGGATGTATCACTGCGTTCGAAATGATGGATATGTCTAATCAAGGTAAGAAGAATTTGAATATAATAACACAAACAAGCAGCTAGCATGAGGTAAAAGTACTAGTAGTATTAGTAGAAGTTAGACCGACAATTATTATAAAAATTGAAATTTGAACAAATATTATTAAGTCATCGTGTACATGCAATGCCGTGTGCCAAATAGTCATTAATTACTGCATGGGTTGGCCTATAAACATGGGCTATACAGTAAGACCATGCAAACTCTGGAACGTGTTTCACGAAAGTGGTATTCAGTGCAAGTAAGAAAACGTTTGTTTGTCGGATGTGGTATTTCTAGCCTATATCACTACAGTGAAGTAAACCGATCCCGAGATTTTGTTACCTGGCTATTGCCCTCTTCAAATCTGTTATGTTCTTCATTTGATGTCACATACATTTAGCCTTTGTATCCTTATCATTACTTGGATCATACATTGTAATCTACACTGCCCCCCCAGGTGGCACATCAATTTTCATGTGCAAAATATGCAACTTATTTTCGCCAAGAAAAGAAGACCTCCTCTCCCATTTGTCTGAAGTCCATTCCTCTCAAGGAATTAAACCAAATGATATTATTATCCCCCTCAAACCTTTAACTACACAGTCGACAGAGATACCGACAGGTGAGTGACATAGATCACATTTTTATTGTTAAATAATTATGTGTATATTGTCTCAACCCCTAACCCTATATTTAAATTATGTGTCATTCATAGTAATTTATTAATCAGAACAAAAATTAACATTCCTTAGATGGCCCCATCAAGCGGAAAAGAGGAAGGCCGAAAGGCTCCATCAGAAGAAGTCGGTCAGATTCAGCCAGCAGTGGCAAATGTAGGCAGCAAAAGGTGGCTGAGATTTCTGTGGAGGTAGAGGAAGAGGAGCCTGTTCTGAATACATCACTGGAATGCAAGAAGTGCAATCGCAGGTTCAGCAATAAGCGCCAAATTACCAAGCACATCTGCTTTGTTGCTCATAAGGTGGAAAACGACAACGGTATTCAAAATAAGTTTTCCTTCATATGCATGTGAACATATTTAGTATTTCATTTCGTTGGGTGTGACCTTCAAAATCTGCTGCCTTTGTGTCTCACAAGTAGGCTACTTGTGTTTCTCCCCACAGAAGCTGCTGGTTCAGACATGGCCGCTGATTCAGAGGCTTCTGCAGAGGACAAGATTGAGGAAGGAAGTGAGACCGAGGACAGGTTGCCAACAACAAAGCGGGCCCAATCTCAGAACCCAGTGTCTGCAAAAGAGTCTGAGTCTGTGTCTGTAGCAGCGCCCTTAAACCCCATTGTCAGTGTGGTTCTGGCCGCTCATGAGGCTATTCCTGGTAAGGATATCAGCAGCCTCCTCTCAATATACATGTGTATTGTTTGGTGAGAGTATGTTTAATTTCAAAATAATATCGAAATAATATGAGTATATTTTTTCATTTTCATGTTCTGAACATTTAAAAAAAACCCTCATGGCATACTTGCCATGTCATGTGCAATACTTTAAATGTGTCCCGGTTGTGCAACTCTGTACAGCTAAGAATGTATGGTCTCTGACTGCTATACTAATAAAGGTAGCTGTCTGCCACTGCAGATTTTAAGCGAGTTAAGGTGTCGGTTCTCTCCCTTCAATAGGTGCCACAAAGATAGTGCCTATTGAGGCTTCCTCTGCAGACGTGGTTCAGTCTGCAAACATAGATCCCAATTCCCAAGACACAGGCCAGAAAAGAGGCTATCAAGAGTATGCCATACACCAAGCTGCCTACGAAGCACCATTAAAGTCAAACAGGTAGGACCTATAGAGACATACATGGCCTTGTAAGTGATCATTTCAGTTGATCTCAACTGAGATGATAACCTGACACTTAATGGAATCTGATGTGATGTACTGCATATTGTATTTGATATCCAGCCAGTTTGTTGTGTTTTCTTATTTTGTGATTTTACCTCTACAGAGTTGCACAGACTCAGCTTAAGATCTTCACATGTGAATACTGCAACAAGGTGTTCAAATTCAAACACTCTCTTCAGGCCCATCTACGAATCCACACCAAGGAGAAGCCATTCAAGTGCCCGCAGTGTGACTATGCAAGTGCTATCAAGGCCAATCTCAGTGTCCACATGCGCAAGCACACCGGCGAGAGGTTTAGCTGCGAGCACTGCTCCTTCAGCTGCCTGAGCAAAGGTCACCTGAAGGTTCACATTGAGAGGGTGCACCAGAAGATCAAGAGACACTGTCGCTTCTGCAAAAAAAAGTACTCCGACGTCAAAAATCTCCTGAAACACATACGGGAGTTTCACGATATGACCAATAGGAAAGTGAAGGAAACCTACGATGAGGTTCGCCTTCAGACAAGAGAGGGCAAGAGACAGCTTCTCTATGACTGCCAGGTCTGTGATCGTAAATTTAAGAATGAGATGGACCGGGATCGTCACACAATGATTCATGGCAATGAGAGACCTTTCGGATGCCAACTCTGCGATCACGGTTCGACCAAGCTCCAAGGGCTGCAGGCCCACATCCGCAAGCACCCCTTCATCTACGTCTGCTCCATCTGCCTGCAGAAGTTTGTCAGCTCATTACGCCTGAAAGCTCACCTTCGAGAGGCCCACGCTGACGTGGACGAGACTGCGGGATTCACCAACTCCATCCAGAACAGCTTCTGTCTTCTGAAACCGGGCGATGACATTCAGCAAGAGATGCTTAAGCAGGATGAGCTGCAGATTACAGAGGAGCTGTCCTTACTCAATGCCCACGAAGAAGCTCTCATTCCAGAGTACATAGAGGCACAGACTGAGAGCTCTGAGGTCTTTACTACAGAAGAAGAGCCTCAGATGCAGCAAGCACAGGAAGCTGTTGCTTTAGATGGAAGTGTAATAAACTCAGATAGTGTTGACATAAACTCATGTGTCATTCAGGAAACAAAGGGAGTCACAACTCAAGAAGAAATCAGTAAGAAAACGCAAGATCAGACTCGGATAGACCAAAAACATTCTCCAGTCGAAAGCAGTGAAACAAAGATCCCGGTTCATACCGAAATCAACAGGGATGCTAGTAACGAGTCTTTCAGAGGTCCAACACTGATGCCAGAGGATGCTGATTCTTCCTCAGAGACCTCACAGTCTCAGGCAGGGATGTCTGCAGTCCTAGAGGAGAATATCAAATGGGGACCTAGTGAGGAGATGACCTCTTTCAGGGAAATTGTAGATCAAATGCAAAAGAAACAGCTGAACATGGAACTATTTGAGAGAATCAGGAAGTTGTATGGCAGCATGGAGTGTGAATACTGTGGTATGTATGTATGTGTGTGTCTGTGTGTGCAGTTTGACCACTCTTATGTGGGCCAATGGGTCTTATGTGTAACCATCACACATTTTTATTCAATATCCACTTTTATTGTTAATATTGACACGCCAAAGGACAATAGCACAATGTATTGTCACCAGAACATATTATTACATTATAATATGTTATATTTAACAGATGTATGATTGTTATTCATAATATGAGTGAAATAACATTGTCATTGTCACAGGAAAGCTGTATTGGTACCAGGTCAACTTCGACATTCACGTGCGAACACATACGCGGGAGCATCTGCATTACTGCACCCAGTGCAGTTATTCCTCCATCACTAAGAACTGCCTGAAGCGTCATATCATACAGAAACACAGCGATATCCAGCTCAAGTGCCCAGAGGAGGGATGTCCATATTCCACCCCTGACAAGTACAAGCTGCAAGCCCATCAGAAAACTCACTCAAACAAGGTGAGCTGTGGATCTGAGATCTAACACCGCTTTTGTGGTGCATGTTAAAATTTCATATTAAACATGTTCCTTTTTGTTTCACTGACACAAGAAAATTGTAGGTTGAAATGTTTTTAAAAGACTGAAAGGTAACTAAGGTTTGTTAGATTTGCTGTCAATCTGTCAAGCAGGACACATTCAAAGCTTGCAATAACAGAGTAGTTTTGCATAACCTATGCATAGTTCTTTCTCTAAAGTTAATTAGTGTGAGTGGATCAGTGATATTAAGATGGCGTAACTGTAAAATTTGTTTTCTCTGTTCCATGTACCACATTTGCACTATTGAGTGGTAATGACTGGCATGTAATGCATTACTCTGTTTTCTTCCACAGGATAAAAGAGTTTTGACATGCCCAGTTTGTGATAGGAGAATAGCAGGGGACAGAATGAAGGCTCATCTTAAAACTCGCCATGCAGGTTAGAAAAAAACATGCTCATGTGTGCATGTGTGTGAATGCATGTGTGTGAATGATTTAATGAAAGGCAAATGTTGTAAAGCCCTTTGAGTGCTTGTAGGAGTAGAAAAGCGCTATATAAAAGCAGTGCATTTACCATTCACTGTTTAAAGGCCCACTATGCAACATTTTTCATTTAATTAATCCGTTTCATACTGTTTATGATGCTAAAATGAGTCATTACACGGCGAACGAACAGTGTACAATGCGCCACCGTGGCCAATAGCGGTAGATACAGCACTCGCAATGTTCAGCAGCGCGGACCGCCTCCAATAGAATCTTTAGAGGAAGCTCGTTAGAGAGAAAAACAGAACGTTGCTTAGCCCCTCTTTAAATAATTGCTGCTAAACAAATTATCAACTCTGTTGGTAATTACTTATTACTTAACATCCACGCTGCTAACAGATTATTAATTATAGTGTTGGGAAATGGATGCAGCATTTATTTATTAAGTTCTATCCTTATCAAAATACGCTGTTTTTCTTGTATGTGACTTAATTGGTGTGCTCGGTTTGTAGATGCACCTCTGGACTCAATATTTGAGTCTCTTGGTATTAGCTGGGATGCTAAAGGGAAGATTGGGAAGAAGGCTTCCAGATGCCCCTACTGTGACCGATACTTCAAGAGGAATGGAGCTGACCTGCAGCAGCACATATGGGCCCATGAAGGTCAGTGGAGAAACCAGAACATTTCTGTGTATGTGAAGGTCTAAGGAGAAACTAAAACATTACTGTATATATGAAGGTCTAAGGAGAAAGTAGAACATAACTATGTGTATGAAGATCTGCGGGAGAAACCAGAGCATTACTGGAGCACAAGTCTTTGTAGAGTATCTTTTTTTTATTTCCATTGCATGGCCAGTAGCCATGATGGTTCACTTTAAATGTTGCTCATTTTATTTGTTCTGTTTTGAGAGAGTGTTGTAGAGTAATACACTTATGGTGATATCCAGCCAGTTTGGTGAGGTTTGCAACTGATTACCTCAATCTATTGGTCTGGTAAACTAGCATTTTGTCCCTATCACCACCATCTTCTCTTCACCACAAACTTCTCTCAAATGAAATGATTGTTTGCCTTATGCAGGTGTAAGACCCTTCAAATGCTCAGTGTGTGACTATGCCTCACGGAGCAAGAGTAATCTCAAGGCACACATGAACAGGCACAACTCTGAGAAGAGCCACCTGTGTGATCTGTGCGGGAAGAAGTTCAAGTCCAAGTGCAGTCTTAAGAGTCATAAACTCATGCATGCAGCTGACGGTAAGAACCCTGTTAGAAACAGTTGTTGTCTAACCAAATTGCTATTTGGTTGCACTCACTCCTTAATGTTGCAATGGAGGTCTGCATTAAACGTTTAATCAAGACAAGATTGAAGAAATACCATACTTCATTCACCCTGAAGAAAACAGCTGTGTTGTTCTATGTATGTAATTGCACCGTAAAACACACAGTTTAACTTTTATGTGGCTTGTGGTGGCGTTTGTGTGCAGGAAAACAGTACAAATGCACAGAATGTGACTACACCTCAGCACAGAAACCCCAGCTGCTACGCCATATGGAACAGCATGCGTCTTTCAAGGTAATGGCACTTGTAGCACAGAGAGACTCGACTTCAAGTCATCATAAAAGGTTCCCTGCCATATATCTATATGGTATTTTTAATTGTTTTTAATTTGAAATACAATTACATACATGGTATGTAAGTTTAATTGGGCTGAAATGTATCCAAGAAGACTTTAAAGTGGCACTGAAGACTTTTTAAAACCTTAAAATAACATTTTCAAAATCGTTTCGGTGGTCCATCAACTCGTAACAAGGTGAGCGATACTTGCTGCATTTGCTCTGCGGCCCTCTATCGGCTTTAACAGCACTAAACAAGTTTGCCCAATCGGGTAGCGATCTGTAGTTCAAGTGAAACTACAACTGACTTGCCTTATGGGATACGTCCGTTCATGTAGAGGGTGCGATTTTCAAAACTCCTTGGTGCTGCTTTAACAGGTCCCTAGGCAAGTATTTAAATACCCTTAAAGTAAAGCAACTCTTTAAATCTTCCACATATGATCATGAGCTGTGTTCTGATTCACTGCTGTAGTTAGTCAGTGCTGCATGGCACTGTGAATATTTAGTGAATATATAGTGAATATTTACATTAGTTTGCTAGAGTCAGAGTTGCAAGGGAAGAATAACGAAAAATTTTGGATTAGATTTCAGTCCTTAAATATTAGTCCTAGCAGCCTGAGAGTCACTTTGAGTGGTTATGATCTTTTGATGATTGTGTGTGTATGTGTGTGTGTGTGTGTGTCTTAGCCATTCCAGTGTGCACACTGCCACTACTCCTGTAATATCCCAGGCGTACTGAAGAGACATTACCGCAAGAAACATCCCAGTGAAGAGTACTGTAACGCAGGGACTGGAGCAACCACCTCAGAGTCAGTAATAGAACAAGGTATGAATCTGTGTCCTGCACTTAGGACCTTAAGGGTTCTTATCAACTGTGTGGCTACGAGGATTGTTTTGTATGGAAAAGAAAGGTTTCCCACAATTCAATCTGGTGCATCTACCAATCAAAGGCAAAGTAGATGTTCACCGGAACAACACAGATATGAGGTTAAAACTTTTTATTTTACCTAAGTGCCAACACGAAGGAATAACGTTTCGATGTATGCCACATCTTCATCAGAGTCTAGAATGGAGAAGATTCTAAACATTCTAGACTCAGATGAAGACGTGGCATACGTTGAAACATTAGTCCTTTATATTGGCACTTCAGTCAAATAAAAAGTTTTAACTTCATATCTGTGTTGCTCTGGTGAACATCTACTTTGCCTAGGCTTGTTTTGTCTTGTAGTTGTTTGTATCTATCCTACACTGCTCTATGGACCCACTGAGAAACATCCGCTCCCTCTCAGGTGGCTTCAAGTGTCCAGTGTGCAATTATGTGTATGGCACTAAATGGGAGATGAACAGGCACCTGAAGAACAAGCATGGCCTCAAGGTGGTGGAGAGTGATGGCCTTGGGCTTGGCCAATGGGAGGTAAGAGGTTATGTGGCACAAGGGTTTTATGGGGTGGCAAATCCTGTTGGCTTCTATCGGAGAATATGTCATGTGTGTCTGTCTAGCAATATAATAGTTCAGTTTTGAACAGATATTTGTAGACAAACACAAGTTAAACAAGGTGCAGTTATTATATTCTAACTCGTAACTGTTGTGGTGTATCTACATTTTCATACTGTCATAGCATGACTATCTTCACAATAATTGTTTGAATATGTTATGTCTGCAGCCCTCTAAGTAACAGGGGTAAATATCAACATTGTGTGTGTGTGTGTGTGTGTGTGTGTTGTAGGTTGTAGAGTCATTAGAGGAGCAATCCACTCAATTTCTTCAGATCACAGAGACTGAAGACTCACATGGAACTGAGGAAGCCGTGACAACCCTTCAGGACCTGCATTTCACCACACAGAATGGTAAGCAACATTGCTTTGTGAAAATGTAATTCAATTCAATTTTATTCATACTGCACATTGTACAAAAGGCATGTCTCATAGCGCTTCACAGCAGAGAGCACAAATGAGCAACATAGACCGACTCCCAATGAGCAACTGGCGCAAGGAAAAACTCCCTATTTTACATCTTGGATCTAAAGCAGATCTACAGCTTAAGGGGCTAACCCGAAATCCTAGGGTCATGCAAGGTTGCAAATTTGCACTCTCTCAGATTGTAATTAGTCCATGGTGTTAATACAGCCTCATATTAATTCCTGGATATAGTCCCTCAACATAAAATAAAGCTAATAATAAATGCTTTATTATGATGTTAATAAAGCATCATAATAGTCCTATGATAATACCAGAATATAGTCCCACATCATTAAGAGCAGTCATGCCATGGATTGTCAAAAGTGTCATTCAGTGTAAGGAAGCGAGTCAGCTGTTTACTGCCCATCATCATGACCTCAGTTTTCTTTGAGTTTAAGCATAAGAACTTCTTAGTCATCCAATTTTTGATATCCTGTAGGCAGGCATCAAGTGTTGCTCAGTAGACTTCATGGAGAAGTATAGCTGGATGTCATCTGCAAAGGAGTTGAAAGAAATGGCGTCTAGCATATAGAGGGAGATTAGCAGAGGTGACAGTACTGAGTCTTGGGATACACCATACTTCATTGTGGCATCATAATTTATTGTGTGCATGTACACACTGGTAACTGGTTGGTAAGGTATGATGTGAACCAGGTTGGTGCTGAATCTTTTATGCCAGTCATATGTTCAAGCATATGTAGAAAGATGCCATGTTTGTGCCCGTACTCATGTTGAAAGGCGTCGTCATAACAGAGTTCCTTTGATCACCCTTGGTGTTTTGTTACCACAGGTGAAGGACTGGATCCTGCGGCAGTGAACATTCTGCAGCAGATCATTGAGCTTGGTTCTGAGAACACTGACGGCACCGTGGCCTCCGTTGTTGCCATGGCACCAGGAACAGTCACAGTAGTGGAACAGGTAAGCACACTGCCACAATAGGTGTGGCCATCATCACTTTGCTCACCATGTAACACTCAACAACAGTTTCCTGACACAAGCCTCCTCATAACTGGCAGGTAATGCTCATGATGCTGATGAGTGGAGAGTGGTTTGCAATGTACTCCAACTCTTCTGAGTTTCTCCAGTGTGTTAATTCTGTGGCTTCATCTGTGACCTGCCCAGGTGGCTGAGGAGCAGCAGCAGTTGGACCACACTATGATAATCCAGGATGCCCTGCATCAGGGCTCTGTGGAGAAAGCGGAAGAGCACCACCTTGTGGTGTCATCTGACGACATGGAAGGCATTAAGACTGTGACAGTGTACACTCAGGGAGAGGACACATCCCAGTTTATAGTTTATGTGCAGACTGATGAGCAGATGACGGAGGCTTTATGAAATGGAAAGCAAGTATACAAGTTATGCAATTACACAGCTATTTATTCTATTAGCTATTAAGTCTGGTTCTCACATGTAATAATCACTCGGGCTAATTTTATGCCAGCTCTAGCTTCCATGAAGCAGGATAAACAGAGTAAACTGTATTTGTAGGCATTGGATATGCCTGCAATGATTGCAGAGAGACCAGTGATTGCGGAGGGAGAGTGGGACTCATCTCAACATGGGCAAAAAACAATACTGAGCCAGCCTTCATCCTGTTGGGAGTAAGGTTCTTGGACTGGTTCCCTATCTCAGGCGGACAGGATGGAGTTGCACATCCTGGCTAGATTACATGCCAAGCTTATCCGTATGTGTGAGAACCAGGCAAATGTGTAGTTTCTATTTGTTTCCCATTCCATTTTCAGCCTTACTATTCTCATCGTGCTTTCGATGTACTTTGTGGTTTTTTTTTTTATATATAAGCCTCAATATCACCTTTACAAGGTTTATTGTATATTAGTGTAAATGTATATACAAATGTTTGGATAGCTTCCCTACCTTTCCTTTCTGTAAATTTCACTTAAAAAAAAAACTGAACCAACAAGGGGTCGAACCTAACATGAAGCAAAGAAAAAAAACGTAATGCTTTTTCAAACAAACAATAAATGCATCCTGCAAAAATTATTTGTTTAGTAATGAATTCATGTATGTTAAGGAAAATCATTGCAACATTGGTCATATTTATTCAAAGTGCCTCATAATGCATAACAAAAACGCACACACACAAACTCATGTAATTACATACTTTATGATGCAGTTCTTTCAGCTGCAGCATGAAATTGTGGTCTAACTAGCAGCTCAAGTCATTCTACGGTCCTCATCCATAAGTTCACTGATCTGATTATGTTCATGGCGGTCATCATCCTCGTCTTCTAGTGGTCTCTGTTCACTGTGCTTCGCCAGCAAATACGCTTTGGGCGTGATGTCATTGTCAAAGACCTTTTTAGACTTCTTCCTTTTCTTCTCGATCTGCTTCTGCTTCCTGAACTCTGCGAAGGCGTCCAGCTGCTGCTGAGTGAGGGCCGCAGAGGGGGGCAGAGCCGGGGAATCTCTGATCGTTTGTTTGTAATCCTGTAACTGCTTCAGAAGGGCATCGTGGTCAAACCCAAAAAGTACAGGCCGCCTCTTCGTAGAAGGCTGCTGCTCCAGCTCGTTGGCGTAGACAGTCAAGTGCGACTTGACCCTACGAAGGAGTACATTTACATTTATGCATTTAGCACATGCTTTTATCCAAAGCGACTTACAACAACCAAGCTACATAGAAGAAACCTTAAAGAGCATGGCACTAGGGGATAGTAGTGCATCAGTGTAATCAAGTGCAGTGCAATGAAGTAAAATAGTCCTTCAGCAACAGTGGTTTGCTGTTCAAACCCAAGTCTTACACACACCACAACTGACAAGTAACGGCAACAGATACACTTACCTGTCCTCCTTCACATTGGCTGTTTCTATCGACACTTCATCCGGACCAAAATCGGCTACTTTTAATAAGTCATCAATCTGAGGACATCCAGAATAAAATTCTATGAGCCTAATGATGAATCAGTAATCATGTTTATATCATAATTCATTGTAAATAGCTGCAGGCCTACCTCATTTAAAGCAGCATACTGTTTATCCCTGATAAAAACAATGGCAGGGACACCACCAAGGATTTGCAGGGAAGTAAGAAGATACCTGGGGTGGAGGGCAAAAGGCATGCACACAATTTCTTTTGTTTTTAATATTTAAGGAGTTGTGTGTTTTTTCCCATAACATCAGTGTGTTATTAAACTTGATAGGCTTACCTTATACGAGGGGCACTTTTATCCAGAAGTTTCTGAATCTGGGTATCTCTTTCCGATGTGCCACAAGTCTTCCAATACACCCGACATGCAGAATAATCAGGGGAGAGTGATACCTTTCGTGGGAAAGAAAGTGGGCTATGTATAACTTCCTTATTGACACTTACCAACTCATTGTTTAGCGGTTTTCTGGCATTTATGAGGGAGTTGTGTGGAAAGAGACAGTACAATACAGTGAATGTTCCTACTGAAACGGGGTTATGATACTTATGCTCATCAATCTCCGAATAATGTCCACCTTGATATTCTGTTTTTGGTGAATAACTGATCACATCAGCATGTCTAGCAACAAGACTACCTAAATTCAGCTACAAGGTGTAAGCAGTTGATTAGAAGTGGGTGATCACCTTTGAAATCTCCACATTGAAATGCGGTAGGTCTGGACTGACTTCGTGTGACCCAAGCAAATTGGAAATCTCTTTGAAAAGAATACTATTTAGCATACGAAGACGCGCGTTGTCTTCAGTGCTGCGCTTCTTGGATGTTTTGAGGATGCCGTAATTGCTCGGTGGCCTCTAAAGGGTAAGGCAAAAAGTAGCAATGAAAGACCATACGTTATAACAAATCACCACACAATTTTTTTCCGTCTGGTAAATTTACCTTAGGTGGCGTATCATACCACTGCTTCTTAGACCTAAACACAGGGGAAATTGTATAGTTAGATGACTGACTGACCAAAAGATCATGAAGACATGAGCTGAACATTTAACGCTAACTGGCTAATAGCACTAAGCTATTTGCTAGCTGTCTGTCTGTTAACTGAACTGGCAAAGCACGCTCAAACACTCAGTTAGCAGTGTCCCAAAAGTATGTAGTCTCACCTTTCCCCTTTTAACATTTTCATTAACTTGTTAGTTCCAAACTGGCAAATACACGTGTGAAACATGGCAGAATTGTTACTTGCTATCCCGGTAGCATGTTGAATGCTACTCCATAACGTCACCACGCGTGAAACATCACGCAAAAACACAAACCTCTTAATATTTTGCCCTAACATTATGCTTTAAAAAGACTGCTTGAGATTTTGTACATCTAACCCGTTTACACAGCGCAAACGGCAAGCATCTTGAATTCCTACTTGGTGACCCGTACAAACTGAAACCACTAATGTCAACAGCGTGTTGAAGCATTTGTCGCTTGAAGATGACGTAGACCACATAATACTGCATCCATGCGCTGATAAACAGTTTAGAAATATTCAATTTCGTGCCCACTAATTTCTACGCCACATTCATACAAGAGACGACACTCCCCATTTTTCGTTTCAGCAATTTAATAAAAACGTATGCAGGTCAGCATTGTATTTGAGCATTTATAGATCAACAGGCACTTACAGTAAGTTTCCTCACATTTGTGAACGGTACTACACAAGTGATATGGAGTCAATCAGTTAGAATGTGCTTCAATTATGCTGACATACTGTATGAGGTTATATACAATGTCTAAATGTTTTTTTTAATTGACCAACTAAAAATAAATATGAATACTTCTTACAGATTTCCTAAATTACACACACCAATCCCCCAACTATCTACATATGTGGTATTTTTTAAAAAAGTAAAACATTGACATGAGATATGAAAGTATAAACCCAAACTTTCACAAACAGTTCAGCATTAACTCATTAACGCATAACATAACATCTGCAACTGGCCTTTTTATTATTTACTGTTTACACAGAACTCGATGTCAAGGACTTTTGGTGGCCTTTACAATAAAAGCTCAAACAAGCATAACTGAATTCAGCTAAAAACTGTTTTCTGACTTCACAATGACTTCAGTTTGTACAGATTCATCAACACTGACATTTGCTGACACAGCCTCTGGAATGAGAACACTGTGTTTCACCTTCTTCATCTCAGTCATGTTAAACCCCAGAAGCACAGCAGTCCTTTTGGTATTGATCGCTTCCATACACACATTTTGTTTTTTAACAAAGGCAGCAACCACATCTGGTCTTTTTAGCCAGAGACGAGCAGCAAGGGTTTCTACCTCTGCCTCCGTCAGGTAGGGCTTTTGATTGAAGTACTTAAGCAATTCCTTCCGAGCCTGTTGTGACTTCACCTCCCCTCCTCTGGATTTGACTGTGCCTTTTGACCTTGCACTTCCTCTATCGTTGCCTTTTAACTGACCCAACCTTGGATCGTTGCGCACCACTTTTCCACCCAAGATGGTGGAGGGGTTTAGCTTGGACATCACAACCATTGGTCCTTTCGAGGAAAGATGAGCCCCGCCAACCAGAGCTGGAGCCCCGTTGACTTTGTTCTGTATGAGTGAGCCACCCACTACGAGCTGGCTTGTTTCATTGGCAGCCTGGTTTGGGTCAGGGTTTATTAATCTTTCTGCATCTTTCACAGACTTGGGTGCACATCGGCACCGCTGGACGTGTATGGATATTGTTTTGGAGGTGAACTTCTCAGTGTAAACACCAAGGCAGTAGATGCATTTAAATGCTGGGGTTTTCAAAATAGCATGGATTGTGGGCATTATGTGGTGCTTGATCTTCAGATGCAAGTCATAGTCCTCTTTGTTAACAGTTTTCACTTGACAAAGTGGACAGCCAGTGCTTAAATGCTTGGCAGAAATTGTGCCAACAACTTTCGGACACTCGGGGTACATCTTCATGAATAGCTTTTCAAGATTTGAGGTAACCAACACCAGGTTGAGTTCCTTCTCTCCAAGTTGCTCTTTGGGAATATTTGTGTTTAAATCAAAGGAGGTGAACACAAGATTTCCTTGTTCATTGGTGTCAAGTTGGTATTCTTTCTTGAGAAAATCACGGTTTGCCTTAATCCATAGACTATGCTCTTTGTTTGCGTGTTCCATGATTTGTTTGACTGAGTAGAACAATAATGGGCAGAAGAGACATTTCAAGCCGTGCAAAAGATGATGAAAAATTCCCTTCTCAGTGAGTAGAATTTTACATTTCAGACATCTGACAGTTTTCTTGTCTGACCTTATGAAGGGTGACAAGACAGCCAGCTCATTTGACCTGGATTTGGACAAAGCCAACCTCTGTTCTGCAGTCAATCCCGTAGCACTTGGAGACTTTGCTGTATTAAGCTGCTTAGCTGTGATGATATTATTCTGGGTCAAGACCACTGGTCCCTTGCCAACAACTTGGGCACCACCAGCTTGGACTGGTACTGTGACCTGAACGGGTGCAAGTGTGTAGGTTGGTACTCCGTTCACATTGTTCCCCGTCGGGATCAGTCGGATGGACTGAGAGGACAAAATTGGTGGCTGGGAGGCCGACTGATTCATTGCAACGTTATGAGTCACCAACAGGGGTTGTGGGGGCCGCAGCCCCACTTTTCCAGGGACGTTGATTTGGACTCCAGGGGGCAGGAGGACCTGGCCAGACTGTGTGTGTGGTAAACCGGGGACTCTCACAGTGATGGGAACCTGCTTCTGTGTATTAGAAGTCAAGTTTGGCACAAACATGCTGAAGCCTGTCTTCATTACTGTTGTTGCACGCGTAGGGGTCTGTTGGGGATTCTGCAGTGTGGTCACAGCAGCGTTAGAAAGCAACACGCTTTTCGCTGGGGCCTGTGAAGGAATGTACACCTGTCTTGGTCCCGAGGTGCATAGCAACGCAGTGGTGTTGCTATGTGCTGCAAGGAGTACAGTACCAGAGGAGGTTGCAGCCATCGGGTTCTGTGGTAGAGTCCGAGTCAGAATGGCAGGCTTTGTTCGTGCGTTTGTGCTGATCGCTGTCTGTCCTGCCTTTGGTGCTAAATTCAGGAGTTTTTTCTCTGCAAGATCAGATTTTTCACACACAAATGGTTTGATGTGGACTTCCAGTTCCTTGTGTTTCTCTGAACTCAGAATATGATAAAGCAGGTGCTCGCAAGTCTGTGCGGGCAGACTGCACATTTTGCAGTAGTACACAGAGCCATCGCTGTTCTTCTCATTCGGACCACGATGTCCAAAATAGCTGTTCAGCAGCGAGGCATAGTGGTTCACCAAAATGTGTTTCTTCATCACATAAAGCAAGGAATCTTGGTAACCACAGCTGCGACAGGTGAACTTATCTCTTAGTGCAGCTTTGACAGGTTTAACTTTTGTAGGCTCTACAGATCGCAACTTGGAGTGGAACAGTTTGATGTGGCAGTCAGTGGCACTGGGGTGACCAACAAAAGAGCAGTTTTTACAGGTGGCCAGAGAGGCCAGATCCAACTCCTCTTCATGACAGCGTTGCACATGCCCTCTGAAGGTGTACCAGGACCGTGTGGAGAACCAACACAGGTTGCAACAGAATTTTTGGGACCGATAGCACCACTACAAAAAGAGGAATACTGAATGTTAAAACATGCCTCTTCTACCAGCACACACAAATGATCATGCTAAAATAGTGTCTTAATAGCGTCTGAATTGCATCTTGGGTAAGACTGATCATGAGCCCACCTTTTTCCGCCGTTTGCTACCGTAGCCTTCAGTAAGATCATCCCACTCTGTGTCATTGAAGCTTTCATCAACGTCCTCTGAACTCTTCAGCTCCTAATGAAAATGTCACATAGGTGAAGTTATTTCAGGAAACATTTTTGCTTTTTGGAATGCAAGTTATATGTCAGTAGAGACAAGAGTGTAGTGTACACAACTTTGGCTTTTTTATACGACACAATATAGTTGCAAGCAGCAATGTGGGGGTCTAGCAGCAAAGGTGCGGTCACCAATGATCCCCAAATTTGTGTTTTGTGCTCAGAATGGGGTGCTTCACACATACTATTTTTGGGGCTGACGTGACAAAATGTGACCACGTTATAGCACACCCCAGAGGCCAAACGTCACAACAGTTATTGCATTTCCTCAGTTCATCAACTGTATTTAAAGCTGATATGCCAGAGTTTCTGAGGTATGACCTCACTTCCTGGTTGGTGTCATTGCTGTCCATTTTGAGTATCAACCAATATATCTAAAATTAGGTTGACATACGTACTCTAGCAGTAGCATCGTTTTTCTCAGTTGGTATATCTAGCCACGAAGGTTTTTTTGGACCCATCACATCAATCTGTCCTTACAGAGAGTTCTTTAGACGTACGCTAGACAGCAGTAGGGTTAAATGGCAGTTTAAAAGACAACCCCTGATTTCGCCCCTTGGATTGAGCCGAGTTAATCGCAATTAAGTGCAAAATAAAGAAAAATAATTAAATCATGTCCTTATACAACAATACAACCCCTCAAAGGCCTAAAGGCCTAGGCTTCATTTCAAATTACCGCACAATGTTACCCCTGATACAATATGCCAAACTGTGAGGCCTAAATAAGTAATTAACCTACGATGCCACAATGTTTTTGTGTTTAGGCAAAGAAACTACTACTACTACTACTACTACTACTACTATTAATAATAATAATACATGCATAATTATAATAAATGCATAAATTATAATAAGATGCAGTGTTTTGGGTTTGAAAATACTGTAATACTGCATTAAAAAAAAACATCATGCCTCAGAAAATAAGGCCTAATTTATTCAAACACTACTATCTTTGCTACTAGGCACCCAATTATAATATATCTGCATTACTTAATCAATATAACATTTCAACGTTCAGTTGTAACAAGGTCGTTACTACAATTCAATCAACGCACTCAGGACAATCCTTTTTCAAGACATAAATTACCTTAAATAAATCGTTACAACTATCCAGTCCTATGTCATACAGGATACTTTTCACTCTCTTTCTGGACTTTCTGAGTTTTTCCACGTCACCCACAGGATTTTGATACATTTTGCTTCTGCTGCAAAGACAAAGTCATATAACGTTAAATACATGCCCGGACGACAAAAAGATTTCAAACGGCAAGTAGCCTAATGTGCACTTAAACAGCGAATGCAAGCACGTTATTACGTCAACTTCGTGCACATGTGCAAGTATTCAAAGGTGTCCTTTTCATTTGAACGATGCTATTAACTGTTTTATACTCGAACACTTTCGTAAACTGTAGGCTTATTAGTGGTTGGATCCAAGTGATATATCTTAGAAACATATCCAAACTGCATGTACAATGTGAATTCGCCACACTGCCGTATCTCTCAGCATGACACGTCAGATACTAATAAAACAAACTTACTGTGACAAATAAATATAAGCAGACACTTATAATGTACAGTAGACGTAATTATTCCCAAAATGCGTCCCCTGTTACCTTGCACGGCCAGGCAGGGTGCTCCCAGCTCCCACTGTGTGGATAGATGCTTGTTTTCACCAGGGGATAACTCTTCCGGCGTCACCACAGCGCGCGCAGAATTGACCCCTACACTACATTGTATGGAATTACAAACGCGATATAGTAAACTTTGCAAAATAATCGTCCTACATACAATTAGTTGCTGATTGTGCTCAGTCCCAATTCGATGTTATATTCTTTTGTGTGTGAAAGCGTAAACCATCATCCCTCTCCCTTTTTTCAGTGAAACATGGCGTACAGGAAGACAGGAAATGACGTTGCATCATTTGCATATTGACTGGTGAAGATTGACCAATGGGAGAATGATGGGCTGAACATTAGAGGTTGACATACTAATGCATAATTGAACCATTTGATTAATCATGATGACAGTGTGAACTTGCCCATTCACATGGCATTGGTTTAGGTCACCTTAAACCCTTTATCACACCTGTTGCATCACCTGATTGTGGTGCAACATGAGAAACCTCTCTATAGACTACCTATCTAAGTGCTGATCAATTCTAAGCCTAAACTAAGGGGATCTCTGACAACCGTTATAGCCTAAATCAGATAAATCAGATGTTTCTGGTATTATAGTACTGATCTTATCATCATCTTCGTGCTGCAAGTGGCTGATGTGATATTATGTCCCGAAATGAGTATGTTGGAGCTTTCTATAGCTCTTTCATGAACTAAATGAAATGAGATTATCAGAAGATGCCCTTTGTCTTTGTTACAGCTGTTGGTCCCATTCATTTACCCATTTGTGTAAGTGGATATCTTGGACAAAAACTGAATTGCTCTCCAAATAAAAAGTACTGCCTACAACTCCAGGAAATTTGAATAATTGCATTAGAATTATATATTTATTTATCTTTTATCAAACATACATAGTAGGCAACAAAAGTCTTATTCCAGTGTAATGCCCATATCATGATAGAAAAAGAATATGTCAGCACATTTTAATTACAACTGATTACATGACTTGACTGTAAACGTGTTCATTACATCAAGCGAGAGTGCAGTTTAGAGAATGATGACAAATCCGTCTTCTTCTATGCCTCCTTGGGCTGCGGCCAGGCTGGGTAGAGGCTCAGTTCGTAACGTGCGGAGCATGCTGCTGTGCAGACTGGCGCTGCTTGCTCGAACAGTGGGGCTACTGCGGTACTGCTGCTGGAGCGTGAGGTTGTGGCACAGGCTGGCGCTTAGTAGGTCACTGGGGTTGGGGGGGGCGTTCAGGCCGAGCTGTGAGCGATGCGATGGCGGCGGCGTGACGAACATTGAGTGGGGGCGGCGGTGGGCGCCAGGAGACCTTGGGCGGCCGTGAACCCGCATGCGTGGGGGTGTCGGGGGGCGAGGGCAAGAGGAAAGGGGGCTGGATTGGCGAGACGTGGGCTGTTTCATCACATGCCTATTGATCACCACATCTGCATCATCATCATCGCTCTCTGGTCCATCTGTAGTCCAGCTTTGGCTGCCCAGTAGGACTGGCAAGCCAGGATACAGTGTTCCTCCGGGACCGTCCACAGATAGCTCAAGGCTACTTGACATACTAAAGCTGTTGCGGTTGATGTTGTTGCGCTGGTTCACAGGCTTCACTGTAATGATGAGATTGTGGCTGTTGGCAATCATCATATCGGTCACCTGGTCCAAAGTCTTTCCAACCACCTCGATCCCATTCACCTCCAAGACCTGGTCATTGATGGCCAGCAGACCTGTGCTTTCCGCCAGCCCACCAGGAACCATGCGAGAGATGAAGACTCCTGGAACCTTCTGGAGTCCACTAGGTGTCACCTTCACTGTGGTGCCATCCCTGATGTAGAAGCCTAGGGGCTTCTGGGAACCCTGCCGATAAAGACGCACCCGTCGGTGAGTCTCCGGTAAGATGTCGACGTCAATGATTGAGGACACGGGACGGAAGTCCTGAGGCATGCCTATTTGCATTGCCGTTCTGCGCCGGCTTGTGTCAGTGTGTTGCTGTGCTGCTGCCTTCTTTCGCCGTGACACAGTGTTGCTGTGGAAGGTCCCCTGGTCGACCTCCTCTGTAGAGAGAGATGGTATTACACTAACATTTACACTGTAACTATGTACATAACCTATGCCTATTATTGCCATTTCACTTACAAATGTACTACTGTACATTCATAAACAATATATAAATAAGGTATAACATTATAGAACTGTATCTACTGTATCTTTTATCCCTGCTATTACACATGATGAATACCATTAGTATATATAAATATGCAATTGTTGTTGTGACCACTTCAGAGATCTTACTTTTTTCAGAAATCAAATTTTAGCATCAGCTAAGGAAATGGACACATCAGCTAATCAAATTGTTTAATTCATGTGGCAAGTGACCAGGCTTTCTTAACCTTGCCTATGAAACATAATGCTTCTGGGGTTTATTTATGTAATGTGACTGTACACGCTACATCTGAGACTACAGCTAATAAATTTTGTTTTGAACGCTAATGGTGAAACAAATTGTCCTTTGGTATCCATGTGGCCTTCGAAGAAAACATTGGATTGAACCCTAAACCACATAAAAGTGCTCACCACGTTTTTAAATGATTCTACTAATTATACTGTATCCACTCGCAATTCATTTTATATGTGTCATTGTGATGCACTCGGTCTGTGAGTAAGAGACCAGAGGGTCATCCAAATTGAAATATATTGTACATATTCATTGTGTGTGTGTGTGTGTGTGTGTGTGTGTTTTATTTCTTTGCACGCAATAACCTGAGGCACTGTTGTTGTGTATTGTTCACATTTGGATAAATAAAGTCTCTCTCTCTATAGTAGTTTTGGCTTGAGGCAACCTTTGTTTAACTGGACATCACTATTGGGATGCGCAAATTGTGACAAGAAAACAAATTCATGTCATGCAAAAGAAACTCACCACAAGGGAACTCAGAGCAATTACTCAAAATCTTGAACAGCTAAAATTACTTCCCATTCTGGGTGGAGAGACACAATATGTAAACAAATGTGCACAATGACAACAGGAAACCTTTACTTCTGTTCATATGCCCATAAAACAAAAGAATAGTGTAGTTACTTCTTTGCGGAAGTTCCCCCTTTTAGCCTATTTAAACACACATTTTGTGTGCATAAATATTGTGTGGGTTCAGTTTATCAGTTGGGTTCAGTTTGTCATGTTTTTAATATATTCTTTCTAGACGCTTCATTCGACTGAAGGTGTTATGCACTAAAAGCCGGTCCTTTAAGAAAAACTGTAAGAAAATCTGTAGCCTATAATTTTCAGCATGCACCCAGATTTGACTGATATTTAAATGAAAGGGGCTTCATTTCAAGACATGTGAGAGCTGTAATTTTCACTGAGGGCACTGCAGTTATTTTAAGAATATCTCAAGACTGCATCGCAAGTTTTTGTGTTTTTAAGCCTTATTGACAGAGAGCAAATCTTATGTTAACACAGCAGTCTTGATTTAGAGCACAAAAGTTCCCTTTACCTGGTCTTTGGACAAAGATACGAAGAACTGTCTGTGCAGTAGACACAGCCTTGCAGAAATTATCATCATTGTTGATCGGAAGGAAGTCACCTTGGACATCAGCATACGCAATCAGCACTGAAGTATTGGCCAAGTGGTGCAGCTGTAGAATAAACTTATGAAACTGCTCAAACTTTCCTGGGTTGGACCTTTCGAAGGAAAACCTCCGGAATTCTGCTCCATACTGTGAAAATAAATATGCAAACCTTTTTGTGGAAAAACTGTCTTCATACCTTAAACCTAGGCTTAGGCTACTTTAAAACAAAGTCAAGACGTGCAATGGCATGTCCAGTAGATATTTTGTATATAGGCTGTGCATTGAGAATCATTCATCAGTGTTTTACAATCTACTAGGAAAATAGCCATTCTTGTAACTGTGGGGCAGCCAAGCATTCATGCTATCTAAAATTCCTTCTGGACAATTCCTTTACATTTACAGCACAGACACCCAAATATTACAAGAAATGTTGATGGTGAAATTTTGTCGGAGAACCTAACTGTGCAGTTAAATATACATTTCCACACTGACTTTACTGGCGTGATTCTTCCCGTTAGATGTACTGCACAGGATTGGCAACCATTGGCCACCACGGACGAATTTTTTATTTATTTGTGAAGCCTACTCTTTAACGAGGCTCCTTAAATCCGGCAGCAGGTATAGGCTACCCAAACAACGTTGAAGACGTTATCAAATACAGTATACTCACTTTGCTTTTTACTTCGACTATTGAAAAGCTGCGCAAAGACTGTGATTTACTCCGATTCATTTCCTCAGTTGACAGAAAGCCATCTGAAGGCAACCACCAGCTTTAATCCTCTTGTCGATGTTCTGAAGTTGTGCTGTTCTGTTAAATCACATCATTTCATAAGCGGCCCCAGACCGTCGGTCCGCGTTCCATCAGTTCTCGGAGAAGACAGGACGTGTGGCCAGAACGGAGGCACAAATAATATTACAATGACATCACTTAAGTCCGCCTTTTTCCGTTCTAAAAACGGATCGCTGCACCGGATAGCAGAGGACTCATTGTTAAGCGTGATTTTAGAATTCTTTTAAGCTACTTAAGTTGGGCTGCACACTACAAATAAATAATAACGGTGCAACATTGTATCATAATTCTGATATTTATTGTAAAAAGTCAAATAAGTAGGCCTACTAAGAAGCAGTTTAGTATCTAGAAGGCTACAAACATATTATCCAATTGGTCTGGAAAAAAAAGACAGCTTGTAGGCCCACTTTTTTCAATAGGCCTACATGAGCTATGAAAATAGCCAAATGATTCATTTGAGAAATGTTAAAAATCAAATAACCACATGTGATACTAATACGTTGACCATCTCAAAATAATAAAATTGGCTAAGCTAGATAATTTAATAAAGATGTATTGATTTTTATAAGATATAGCTATGGATTGTAGTTACAATGTGGTCCAATTCCTATTCCGATTAGCTAACAGCGGAGTTCTACACCTTCACTTCATCAGGAGGGCTGTTGCCACAGAGCGCAGCTAGAGCGTTTGTGATCATCCTCTCCACCATCACCCCTGTCGTCTCCCTGCTGTGTGTACCCATGTGGGGGAGCACGATCACGTTTGGAAAGGAGAGAAGCAGATGACCTCTGTGGAATATTAAAAACAACAACAACAACAACAACACAACGCACACATGAATTAAAACCCACATGAAGGACAAACAAGCGTCCTATTTGCTATCCAGGCAAAAGTGCTGACCTGGGAAGTGGCTCTGGGTATGTGACATCCAAAGCAGCAGCACCTATTGCTTTCTTCTGAAGAGCATCAACAAGGGCGTCCTGGTCTACAACTAATCCTGTGTCGGAAATACAGTGTGGAAGTTATTATACAAGTCGGCATGTACATGGCTTAATCTCAAATCACTTTTGGTGTGAATATGCTGCTAAAACTGCACTGTGTGTTGTGGTGCTACATTTAATTTTGTGAAACATTTCACTTTCAGATGGCACAGATGGCTCCTCAGATGGCTCTGCTTCATTAAAGAGACATTAAGAAACAGCTCAACCATTATAATAACCTCGGCTTATGTTGATCAGAGTGGCTGTCGGCTTCATCATGGCCAGTTCTTTTGCGCCTATCAGTTTGTGTGTCACAGGGGACAAATTCACCACCACCATAACAAAGTCTGCGCTTCTTAAGAGATCCTCCATCTTGGCACAGTATGTGGCTCCAACTGCCTGCTCCTCTTCTGCTGGCCTGCAGAGGTCACAGCAAGCACGGAATCGGAAATCAAGCGTCCCAGCTAGTCTATCAACACCCACATTGACTGGCTACTTGGACTAACACGTCAGGACGTCAATTGGGCATCTTTTCTTGAGACATAAAATATTAAACATATATAATAAAATATATAACTTGTTGCACTGTTGCTGCTCTGAAATGGTACAAATAACAGAAAATGTTTTGATATCACAGAATACGCTGGCTGAACACTACGGTGGGTGTTCAACAAATTTGTTTATTTTAAGACTGTACTTTGAAGCACTGCATGTTAATCATGCCTTCAGAATCACATTGGTTAATATATGTCTTTTGGACAACACTTGCACATTTGATAGCACTACTACATGGAGCATTTTCTATATTCATATTCTATATGTAAATATGTGACTGTCTGGCCCACATGCAAGAAAATTAACTGAAACTTCAGTGCACATTACGTAATACAGCTTCAACATTAATGTATTGTTTAACACGGCCAGTTACCACTCTGGCAAAATTTAACCTGGCGGCCAAAAGTCAACTTAATGACAGTGTTTCATACCTCCGTCTTCTGTTATGGTACAGGATTTTCATATCAAAAGCAGATGCTCTTTTGGCCACCTTATATCCAATTCGACCCATTCCAATGATTCCCAGCGTCGCACCACTAACATCTGTGCCCATTGAACTTTCAGGCAAATCCTCCGTGTCATGGGAAACTGAAAAATTATGGCCTGAAACCGTAGAGAAAAGTCAAGGTTCAGTCAAGTTCAATTAAAAGTAGGCTCAAATATTATATTAATTAAACAGTATAATGTTACAATAAGACTCTCACCCTGCAGAATTTTCCTTGCAGATGCCAGCATCAGTCCCATACCAATATCTGCAGTGGCATTGTCAACCACGTGAGGGGTGTTGCAAACTTTTACCCCAAAGCTGTTGATCAGTGGTATGTCCAAATGATCAACACCCACCCCACCATTTACAACCACCTTAAGATTGGGCAGTGATTTTAAAAGATCACTGTTAACTTTCAAAGCACCTCCCCACACAAACACTGCGTGGATTTTTCCAGCGATGTCTTTCCTGTTCTGAACAAATTCATCTTCAGGAATTACGGTGAAGTGCTTCTCAATACAAGGTGCATAACACTGGTACATCCCTCCTGGTGCACCCAATCTGGTGGCTAATATGCATGGTTTCGCCATAGCCTGCATCGGAACGGGGTCAGGCGGTCACAATGCATGTAATGACAACTAAGGTGACAGCCAATAACCTAGATTTGTCTGTCTCTAAGTCATATCTGTTTGCTGCTTATATCTGCTACAGGAAGAACAAGGATTTAAAAGGCTGGTTCATGTTAGTCAACATTATTCTTATGATTTGTATGCTAAGAGTATATTAAGTTGGCGTAGCGAGCCAAGTAAGAACACTTTTTAAGTTCTTGATAAACCCAACCACTAAAGCAGTAACAAAAAATTGATAAACATGCAATTAAGAAGTTCTCACCAACTGTGAATACATGCAACGAGAGCCTCTAACCAGCCAAGGAGCAAACTGTAAACTGTAAGACATGAGGCTCATTTCACGTATTTCAGGCGCTGTTAATCCTGTACCGATTCACTGATTGCTGGCTGCTATGCGCGAACATTGACCAGAGTTTACGCGCAGACTGAATTTGTAACATTATAACTACAGGTCGTTGGGTAGCCACACGGCCAACATGGAAAACGTAGCTAAGTCCTATGCATATAGATGAATTAGCCAACATTCCATTACCAGGGTTTAGACCTAACTACCCACATTGAAACCTAATAAAAACAAGTGGCATTAACCAATAGCTACATTGTAAACATTTAACTAGGCTACATAAGTAGGCCTATTCGTCTTGTATAGCAAGCGATATCAAGTTGCTGGCCATCGATCCGGTTCTCGTTATATTGTGGATAGGTCATCATCCACTGACAATTGTTCCCCTTAACATGTCAAAAGAAAGCCAGTAGAGGGCGTAAAACGACCGTTAAAAAGAATTTCAGAGAAGCTTTGCCAAATTTAATTTCAGTCTTTGTAAATTTAATTTCAGGCTTTGGCAAGTGGTGCCGAATATCATTTTATCTTATTAGTAATAAGGTAAATCTCAATGAATAATTTAGTTTGTGAACATTGTGAACATTAGGCCAAGCTGTTAGTGTACTGTATGATTTACACATGTATGCATACTTCGCCTTTGCATGCTTCTTTCAGCTGCAGTAGCCTAATTAGTCAACAATTAGTACAATGCTCAGCTGTACCCCTGCTTAGCTCAAGTCCAAATAGAGTCTGTGTATCTTTATATGAAAGCTGGCCATGCTGAAAGTGAATTTGAATGTTAAAACTGTTATACTCATTTCAGCCCCATGTCTGTTGAAAATCATTGGAGTCAAAGCATTCAAAAACATTTATTTTCTATAATTCACTGACACTGTGACCCCCTGATTTTAGCCTGGCAATGTCCACTGCAGCAGCCATTGTATGTTTTTCCTGACCTGTCATTTAGTTGTTGATTAAGATCTGCTATTCTAATCAGCGTATGGACCAAAGTTCAGTTAATACCTTCTGCTTTCAAAGCATCTGGGCCTAAAACCACTTGAAACACCCATATCTTCCTTAATTTTGGACATTTATTTAAGTTGAATGAGAGGGTGCAAGGGTTCTTATGCATAGGCAATAATTCCATGGCACAATCACAGTTTATTACCATTTGAATGTAACTTAATTGGATATGGCCAGCATGGGCAGTTGCACAGTGTGTGTGTGTGTGTGTGTGTGTGTGTGTGTGTGTGTGTGTGTGTG
>JAGFZM010000142.1:380353-399875 GCA_017657215.1 Limnothrissa miodon
CTCTCTCTCTCTCTCTCTCTCTGTCACACACAAACACACACACACACTTACGCATAGACACAAACACACACATACTCTCTTTCTCTCTCTCTCTCTCTCTCTCTCTCTCTCACACACACACTCTCTCTCTCTCTCTCTCTCTCTCTCTCTCTCTCTCTCTATCACACACACACACACCATCCAACTGCCACAATCGGTCGTGTTCAATTAAATTACAGTAGCCACTAACCCATAATAATACCCTGTGATTGTGCTTGCTAATGAATGCTTAGGCATTGGAATATCACTCTCTCATTTCTCAAATAAATGTGCAAAATAAAGGGAGGATATGGGTGTTTCTTCAAAAGGTTTTAGGGGCCAGGTGCTTTGAGTGTGGGAGGCATTAACTAAACACCTTTGGTCCATACGGTCATGCTGATTACGTTAGCAGAAGATCCAAATCAACCCCTAAACAACGACTGCTGGTCCGGAAAAACATACTGTGGCGATTACAGTGGACATTGCCAGGCCAAAGTCAGGTGGTCACAGCAAATAAAAACAAATTGGCAGGAAAAAAAAGAAAAAAAAATGAGAATGAATTTGCACGTCATTACTTGTGCTTGTCGTGTAGAAAATATATTTTTGTGTTATAATATAAATCACTGACAAATCTTTTAGTCCTTATTTTTATAAGCAAAGTCTTTTCCTTCTTTCATTGCATTCCCAGATTAGATTAGTGATGCTACTTATTTTGTGCATTCAGTTAACACGTACACATACATTACACAAATCCCCTGTGTTTATTTCTCTTCTTCTTTAGAGCAGGGTATTTTCCCCTATTGTCCTGTCTCTAATACCGAGACCATAAACCTTTTCTAGAGCTGTCTTCATTGCGCTTGTACTAATTGACCTTTTGACCTGTGTTGGGGCCCCATTATTCTTACTGGCAAAAAAAAAATGGAAATCTTATTATTGCACCCTGATCTGACCTGTGTCAAATGTGGGCCCTTTTTCTTCATTTTTGTCTGGACATCATGGTTGGGGCCATGTAATCTTGCTCTAGATTGCACTTCAAATAAGCTTACACACTCTCATATATAATACCTCTTTTTTTAATTCTTAAAATCCTAACACCTTCATGTTTAATGCCCTTCTTTTTCTAGGAGCACATGAGCGAAATAGGCACTTATTTTTGTTTCGGTTATATTCTGTCCTGCACCTGACCCCAGTGAGGTGGGATGTGCATACATCAGATTTTTTGCTATATTCTACCCACGCACAGACACACACATTCACTCTCTCTCTCTCACACACACACACACATACGCACACACGCGCACACACACACACACATCAGAGCAGTTGTATTTGGTAGGGTCACTGAACTCTTGCACATATGATACTTTTTATTGCAGGCTGTTAAATCTACTGTGTAAGCCATGATCGAGTATGGCAAAATCTCCATGACTGTGGGCTCAACTCTGTTAAATTGGGCTTGTGTCAGAATCTGGTGCTTGGGAGGTGGGGGTCAATCAATACATAATATATTTTTTGGCCTCCTTTCACTGATGACAAACATGCTGTTTTGTGTTTGTATGGGTGGCAGGGGGTCAAATGAAGTCTTGTTAATATTTTATACCAATTAGTGTATTAGCTATAAATTTCAATTTAGGTTGAGTCATTTGCTTGACGCCTTGAGCACAAATTCAAGTATATATTCTAGCAACCAGGATTTTAGCAACTTAACACTAAATGATACAGCAGTCTGCTCACTGAAGACTACAATAGTCTGGCATAGCCTGGGTTTCTTCCAAGGCTTTTCATCTTGCTGCTGGCAATCCTTGGCAGGTAGATGAGTTTCTCCTGTCCTTGGCCATTATATCCATGATCCTCTCGTGCTGCGATTCGTCCCTGATACCTCCGCAGTTTATTTATAACATTCCTTCCGCCAATTAAAGCCGACCCATCTGGCTGTGGACTCGGGGCTGAAAGATAATGCCACCCCTGCACTTTGCCATCAGCAAAACAAAGCGCAGACTAACTCACAGGGGATAACCTTTGCCGTGTAAACATAGGCTGTGTTCATATGCCGCGAAAAACGAGCAGATCTCATTTAACCCTAGAGTTAAAGACCTTGAGGTAATCATTGACCAGGAACTCTCTCTGAATACAAAACATATTTCAGAAACATAAATTGTTTACCAATGAAGGATCGCTGCTAAGGTTATAAAGTTTCTATTAGTTCAGATTGCTATAAAAAAAATGAATACACCCAAGGATTGGTTATTATAACGCTGCTTTCTGGGTCAGAATCCCAGAGTTTTTAAAAATTATCAGTGTATTAATCGCAGGATGGGCCTCCCTTTTATGTAGTTCATGTTAGTTTACACAAAACCATTCAGAGTTGAAGATGTCAGAACTTAGCAAACATCACACACAGGAATGAATCAGATAAACGTTTCAAAATGTTGCCGCCATAAAATTGATTCCTTACACCTTCCTCCCTTGTAATGAGATAACCACCCCCTCCTGCACAAGAAAGAACACAGTCAGCTGTGGTGTGTGTGTGTGTGTTTGTGTGTGTGTGTGTGTGTGTCAGTAATAAGCAAGAGGGTGGGGAGAGGTACAAAAGGGCAGTTTATTGAGTTATCACTTAATTTTTTCATGCAGCATGAACAAGAAAAGGACTTGGGGGGTGGGGGAGGGTTGATCATCTTTACAGGGGTGCCAATTGTCTCAGTTTTTTGTGAGATTTCACTGCCACGCACAAATTCATCTTTTCACCTAAACCTCTCCTTCTGCTATCACACCTGGCAATACACATAGGCTAATCTTGTAATAAACACTTGCTAAAATGAAACTTTATTGCCTACTTCATATCTATCAACTATATATCTATCACCTATTCTGCCCCATGTACGATTGCTTGAAGCCTTTTTAGTTACATAACACGGCAAGGTAAGGTTTTTATTTTTACTCTCCTGTATGGAGCAAAGGTCAGCAGCATAAAATGCCTGTGAGGCGTGACATGCCATGCTCAGTGCCGTTTGATGGCAGACCTGCCCTGACGGGGGGAAAAAACCTGCCTTGTGTGACAGAATACAATCGTTTGCTTTTTGGGTAGCCAAAAAAAGTATTTGAAGTTGGCTACTGGTCCCTTCTTAGCCTGCCCTTAAGATCCCAAAATGTTGGTGTCCTTATAATCCGGAAAATATCAAAATGTACAATAGGATGAAGAGCTTTATGTAACCGTGTTGGGAAGGGTTGCCTCCAGCTATGTGGGGCGTGGTGGCTACTGACCTACCCTGTAATTGTGTTGAGTTGCCATACACCACACCTTGGCTACAGCCTAGAGCTGCCAGAAATCTCTCATGTGTTGTACAACTCTCTTATCTCTCTCTCTACATAAATGAACAATAATGACATATATAATTTGTGTGTGTCTGCAATCCGACCAGCCTGGCCTAACTCGTTTGCCTTCTCAGCCCACGTACACTTTACAAATTGTTTATAAATTGTTTCCTTCTCTCACTTCCATGTTCAACTTCACCAGAGGCCCATGGTGGGACCAACTCTGAGGCCCTACAACCAGACCAAGTCAAACTCAAAATGAACTGACCCACTGTTACACCCATGATCAGTCCCCCCCTCCCTCTCTCTCTCTCTCTCTCTCTCTCTCTCTCTCTCTCACACACACACACACACACACACACACACACACACACACACACACCCATACTCTCACGCTTTCTCGAAACTCTATTTTAGACAAATGTTAAATGCTGATTAAATTGTTGAACAACACCAGTCATCAAATGACTGTGTGGCTAATTCTCCGCCACGAGAATGACACACTCTCAATTATGTTCTGGTCTTTTCTATGGTGCATTTGAGACAAGACATGGGGGCAGATAGAGGATACATTGTGTTTTCCTTTTAAACGTAAGAGGCACTGCTGTGTCAAATGGAGTCATGGGACCTCCTTAAATGCATTCCATTAGATACTGGAGAAATCCTTAAATTACATTCTGTCTGATAGGCCGGGGGGATATTAGACACTGTAGACCTTCTTGAGATCCACTGCTATGACATGTGGTGTTATCGTGATCACCCGGAGAGAATCCCCCCGTCCTCCTGGCCAGACTTCGGTTTTGAGTGGCAACAACTGGAAATTCTTCATTGTGTCTTTAATGAAAGGATAAAGCTCCTCCATGGAGCACTCGTCTGCCAGAGACCCCCACTTCAGACTTGTAACACAAAGAATAAGATACTGTTACATGCGTGAGTCCTCAGTATAACAATGTCAGTGTCCGTGTGTCAGTGTTGCCATTGTTAATATCACGTATCAATTGTCTGTACAATGAGAAGAATATTCAAGAATAGATTGACAATGGTAGAAGGTGGTAGGGCAGACTAATTTAAGCCTATCAAAGCCCATTATTTTGAGCCGTTAAATTGGAGAGTTACATTGGGTCGTAATTTTGGTATTTGTGTTCATAATTCACTCCTTTCTTTTTCTGTTGGGCTTGTCTTCAGTTTTCTAACCAAACATTTACTTGTCACAAAAAAGTTTGATATGTGTGGAGGGAGGTGGGCAACTAAGAGGGAGGGATGTGTGTGTGTGTGTGTGTGTGTGTGTGTGTGTGTGTGTGTGTGTGCGCGCATTTACTTGTCATTTCAGTGTTAAAAATAGAAAACTGCTTCCTTAGGGGTCTCCCTTGAATACACAGCATGCAGGCTTTTTGAGTGTGACATGTGACATCAGGCAGACCAGCATCAGAACACAACAAAAGTTACACAACTCTGAGTTAAACCATCCTTAAAGACAGTAAAACTAGTTTTAGGATAATATTTTGCATATATATATATATATATTTTCCTCTCCTTTTTTTTAATGAACACTAAATTGCTGATTCATTTGTATTTCTGTCTCAAACAGTCTAGCAATAATCTAGCTAATAATCTGCCTCACCTTTTACAGCAAAGCCATCTCTACCATTTGAGCCCTACCATGCCGATGCCCTGTAGGTGTCATAAAGTGATATGATTCAGATCCATCTGTACATTCTGATAATTTAAGTGGAGGAACTCCAGATTTCCCAAACCCACTTTGTTAGGATGGCTGCATTAAGCATTTATTTTTAGAAATAATCCTTAGATTACCACTGAGAGGGGCTTGGTATAATCCTTGAGGACTTGATTGTGCCTGAATCAGTGCTCTACCAACAATGGGGGGGGGGGGGGGGGGTGTCTCCTTTGTTATACAGCAATTGTGTGTCAGAAATGACAAAATGCAATGCCACAGTCGTCAATGTGTGATTTAACAGATGCAAAGTCAACTTTAATGACAATCATGTGAAATGTAGGTTTCTTTGTGCCATTCATGTGAGAAGATTTTTTTCCATTAAAATTGAATTTGTAGAATTCAGCTTTAGCACACAGAGAATAATGTAAATATCCGGTGTGATATGTACTTTTGGAGCATGGGATAGTTGAACCATTAGAGGGGTTTCATTTTGATGTTTTACCTACATGTATTCTTTCATTTCCATTTCTTTGTGCAGTGCATTTACAAAACAAATTCTGAAGCATTGAAAGCAATACAAATAGAGGATAACATAATTGTTTTAGAAATGTAATAGCACTCGTCCTGCATGTACATGCAAGCCCACATTATGCTGCTCCAGTATATCCCAGATGTGTTGTCACAACATAACCCTAAACATGACTGGGTAAAATTTTCTTTTATATTTGCATCTTAGGCCTGGAGTAGGCCCAAGCTACAAAGGCTTCATGCATTTGTGATCTTGATCTCTGATAGTTTAAAATTTGTTTTATTTTAGACTCAGTTTAAAGCATTGTATAAAGCATTATATATAGTACATTGTATATTATTTTTCTTTCAAAGCCCTGTGACTTATTTTGTTATTTTACTTATTTGCCTTTTTCCTGAAATGCAAAACATCTGACCATAGTTTGCATGAGGCCTACCAAATATCTGTCAAAAACACTTGTATGGGTCTAAGCTGTTGAGCCTATCTAGAAGCTCTTATTGTGATTACCTCTGCCTGCACATTTCCAACAAAGCGATATGTGAAATGGGGCCTACCTCACCAAGTGACTAAAACCACACAATTGAAACTTGATGTCTGCCTAAATATAGCGCAGAGACCACTGCGACCGTTTCTAGGCTGCCTCCGATAATGCCTCTAGCTTTGCAAATGGACGTAATCAGCAACATTCCCCTGTTTAGGTAATTTGATAGCCTAACTGAACAATCTGAATGTCTTATGTTTGGTTGCTGATATTTTTACCACATAGCCTATGTTAAACATAGGCTACTTTCTCTCTCTTTTCAATAGCCTCGCTTTTAGTTTACAAATTAGACAATCTGTCACATAGGCCTACAATTGGTCAATATAAATGATACAAATTGATCATTGAGTATTTGCATTTTTTGGCGACTGTAAAGTTTCAGGCATTTAAAGTTACCGCGAAATGTGGTCAAGCGTTGTGATAGGACTGTGCTGCCGAAGAAAGACACCAGCAGTTCGTAATAACACTGGTGCCGAGGAGTTCGCGCATTAGCCTGTCTGATAACAACGGCTAAATAACTCTGGGCTTCATCTTCGCCGAAATATATTGACACCTAGAGCGACACAATGTAACGTTTAACGATAGATAATCGCCAAGGGGGACATTACTGCGATTGCGGGGCTGCGCTTTCTGGAGGATTGACGACGCTTTTTGTATGCCTAATGGAAGATTCTGAAATGCTTTATCGTGGATATGCTATGCCGTTGTGATTTTTCCCCGTTGAACCCGGTTTTCCTCTTCATGGATGTATATTGGAGATCTTCTTAAAGCGATTTGTGATTATGCGGAATCGAACACAGGGATAAAACAATCTCTGTCTACCTCGCCATATCGGTACCCGGGATTTAAATTATCACGTGTTATAACAACGGAGCCATAAATAGTAGCCTACATCAAAATTAATGTGGCGACTCAATCTTTAGCGAATACAATCTGGATTGCAGAATGAGCAGGGAAAGACCGAAGAGGAATATCATTCAAAAGAAATTTGTAAGTGTGCGTTTGATTTTAAATGTCTCTCTTGAAAAGCTTAGAGCATAGCCTATAGTACTGATAATAACTTGTACCTTCAGTGGCCCACAGTGACAAATATCCCTAAATCCTCCAGAATCCTACATTAGAAATAATAATTCAAGCACATTTGCCATGGGTTTATATGTGTCCTTAAATGTAGCCCATCGATCAAGCCTCTCAAAAGCTTTAAACAGATGCTAGTTTCTTGTTTATTGCACGCACGTTATTACCCGAGAAATGAGGCAATATATTTGTTTATTGCATGTGTGTTTATAAAATGGTTTTCTAAGAATATCTTGAGTCTGATAGTTGACCCCAGAAATCGCTTTGTTTGCTATTCTGAGAACGCAGGCAGCCACATTTCGCCTCTAGCTTTTCCGGGTTTTTTCGCCATCCGCGTCTACAAACCCGGTTTACATTGGCTGTCTTTATGTGGTCAATCCATTAGTGATCGAAGCACTATGATGTCTTAGTGAGCCTAAACCGGACATGGAGTTCAAAGTGTTGCAGACACCAAAATAGCCTGCGTTGGATTGTCTTCAGCATGTTGTTTTGATTTAGGAGACCCCAATGTCCACTTCATAGTCCATAGCTGTTGAAATCATCACATTTAATGTGAACAAATGTAGCTTTTGCTTGAACTAAAATGTCAGGATCAGTATGCTACGTTAAAGGTATTCTAATGGCCACGAAGTCATTGTTCTTTTCTATATAGTATAATTGCAGACTATAACACAGCTGTAATTTTTTTCACTTTATAGATCCTCCACTTCCAGTCTTTTCTATTGGAGGAAGTGTTGCATATTCAAAAACCAAAGTCTATCCACCAGTAGGACCAGTTCAGCACAGTGTCAGAAATATGACAGCCAACACTTGCATACTCTGAAATATGGAAGTTGGTGTTTCAAGGAAATGTGTCATAGAACTGGACTGAGTAGCTTATCATGTCAGACGTGGCTTAATCAGTGAAATATTTTGCATAGTCAGTCTAAACTCTTCCTGGAGTAGGCTAAAGAAGGACAAATTTGTAATGTGCCAATACCCATAAACCCACCACGCCATTTCAAGTGAATGAGCCACCTTCTGCCTGAGTATATTTCCTGTTGTAACTTTTCAGGGAGCTTATTTGGTGATTTAGGTTGTTTGCATATGTGCAAGCTAAGGCGTGGTGAATGCAGTGAATCATATTTCATGACCAGCACAGTCAAAAGCACCATGCCTCATTAAATCAGTCAAGTTAGTAGAATTTGTATTGATTATGGGACATTTTACATGTACAACTAAGTTATGGAAAAGCAATCCAAAGCTGTGTGGCAGTAATTGTAATTGTAATAAGATTCCTGGTGAATCAGGTATAGCTGTGGTCTCCCTGGCACAGGGTAAGTTTGGTAGAACAAAAACCAGTTAGTGTGGAATTGAGTGTGTCTGAGCACAGAGAAGTAGCCTATCTCTGCCCTTGCAGTTTAACCTCAACTCAATTAGTGTAAGACTATTATACATGCTTGGCTTAAGGAGACATGGATGAAAGAACAAGTGGGCCTTTACTACAGCACAACTTGACTAAAAAGACACTTGACTACAGCAGATAAATACATCGCTGTGATCACACACACACACACACACATAACACACACAGACAAAGTGTATTGTTTGCATTTGGGACAGCCTAAAGAAAGACAGAAGATAAAGACAGCCATTCAATCTCTTCCTTCAGTGTTGAGAAACACAGTGGCAGAGAAAGAGAGAGCAGAAGAGAGAGAGAGCGAGAGAGATGACAGTGGTTGTAATTGCAAATGACAAGTGCAAGGGGGTGAGAGGATAGCTCTGCAAGTCTGCGGGGCGGTGTGGTGCTCTAAAACTTAATTCAGTGCCATGTGCGAGGATAAGCACAGCTGCTGCAAGGCTTTTGCAAATGCAAAGAGGCTGTCAGTGTTTGTTTGAGTGGGCACACAACTCACAAGGCCCAGTCAAGGGATCGGACTGCCCCAATGAATAGGACCCGCTCATTCTCTCCTGCTCTCTGGCCTTGCCTTTTCCCCTCTCTCTCTCTCTCACACACACACACACACACGCGCGCGCATGCTCTCAAACACACACTCATTCACCCTCTTCACCGTGTCTCATGTTCACACACACAAACACACAGGCATTCGCTCTCTTTTGCCCCGTTGCTGTCTTTTCTCTCTGTATTATGGCCACACTGATACAAACACACACATAGAGGGCTCTCTAAAGGCCACAATGTGGCCTTGTGGCATTAAAACTTAATACCAGGCTCTGGCTCGACGCGGTCAGTTCCACTATAATCTGTGTCAGGCCTCCGACAGGCTGCGCCTGAATCGAGTCGAGGGTTCCGCCGCGGCAAACAGAGGGATGTGCTCAGCATGCGTGGTACCGCCCCAGACAGACCATGATCCTGGCCTGCACACCTGTAAAAGTGACCTTTTGTACTCCCACAGTGGCTATGGATCGCTAGCAATGGTGGTGGGAAGTGGGGGTGGAAATGGTGTATCTGTGGTGGACACAATCGAATGGGCCCAACCCTCAGGAGGACTCGCCGCAGTCAGCAGTTCACACTTCTGTTGCCCTCTCGTCATTTGTTTTTGTTTACACAGTGGCTGCACTTTTTCATTACTGTTGTTATATAATTTGGTCGTGAGCAAGCATAAAAAAAATTATGTAACTTTATTCGGGAGTGAACCAAATTACTTTCCTCTGGCCAGATTGTTGTCATGCTCGGCTACAGATGAGGTGGCTGTAAAGTTGATCAAAGCTCATTCTCCATTAAGAGAACAGTGATAATTATGAGGTTTTAGCTTTTACATAATCACCTAGATAGCTGAGTAATAAGCTGAGTACCGTTTGCAGTTGTGTGAAGCTGGGGACAGACCTGTAGTACACGTCTCACAATAACCACCTATCAGCACTATAATTCTGTTTCACTTGTCAGAATCAATTCTTTATGTCATGTTCCATTTCATTTAAATGGCTTGGTTTGAACTACCGCAATTCAAATGGTTGTTGTATACGGTTCTCCACATATGTTGTCTCTCTTGGTTCACCATTTGGTTTGAAAGACTAAGCCTCTAGTCTTGCTATGCACAGACTGCACAGACATCCACATTCTTTACAGTTCCTCCCGTCACTCAGTGTACACCATGCCAATGATAGTTGGTCTTTTTCATCTGAGAGACGCTTGTCAAACCTGTGGTGCGTTTTTCCTCTTGTTCCCTGGATGTGTTTGTTAAGAGCCTCTTTTACAGCTCAGACCTCAGCCCTTCGAGCAGATTCCAGTCACACTACATTAACCGACACGTTAGAAACGCGAGGCACATGCTCTGAATTATGGGAAACATAGATTTCCACTCATCTATTTATCGCTTTCAATTTCCATGCATTATGGAAATATGACTTGCTAATCATGCCAGACTGCCATTGGCCACAGTGGTTAAATCATTTGGGCATGACACATAACAGTAATTACTAGGAAACCAGTGTGACCAAATTATTGGTCAGACTTCCTTGGAAACTGTAAAGAAATAAAAAAGTCCTTAGTCCTGATAGTCAAGCTCTTGCTGGCTTTGCCTCAGAGTCGAACATTCTGGCAGTTGTGCTGTCATTGCGGTGACACATGCCAGAATTTAAATGTTGTTCTCAGTAGCTAAAGGACAGGCTACCAAAAGGATTATAGCTACCTGGGCAGAATGAGTCCTTTCCCTCAACAGCCACAAGAATAGCCATTATGTGCAGTTGGCTCATTCTGACTTGAGAGGATCTACAAAGTGTAATTGCACATTGCCAGGCAACTCGTAACGCTTCCAGATGTGTTACAGTGTTTGTGAGAATGCCATCTGTCCTCACACGGGGAAGGGAGGTGAGACGACGCTGTATATTTCATTTGGTTTTAACATATAACTAACATGTTTTCTGCAGATTATTATAAACTGGTGTTTTTTGAGCTCAGAAGAAAAAAAAATCCCTGGCTGTGCTTCTCCTTTGGTGTGGCATGATGCGTGACATGCTGTAGCAGGTCCAGGTGTTTTCCATCTCGGGCTCCGGGAGAGATCGGCCTCTGAGCAGGGGTTAGCAGTCCTAACTCAGCCTGGGGATATCCCTACTGCCGAGAGCAGCCTGCTCTTGTGTCCTGCTCCCAGCCTCCTGTGCTAGCGCGTCTGGCCTTGGCCCGAGTCTCTTCCTCCCCCACTCTCTCTCTCTCTCTCGCTCTTTTGCTTTCAGCTTGGACTGAGCCAGGTTCTGTTTACAGATCCTTGAGTGCGAGGCTTTCCTCCGGCACTGAATGGGATACTCACTCAGCTGTTGGAACAGGAACAGGAACAGTAGGACTACTGTGCGACAGGCCCTGTTCTTGCAAGTCAGGCTGATCAAACGTTAATTCTGAAGGCTTTAACCAATTTAAAGCAAAGAAGAAGAAGCAATAGCTGCTGATTGATTTCTGTAGCTCACTGAATTGGAAATAACATTCGATTGTTTTGCATCCCAAAGTGTCTATTAATATTTAACTAACTACCGAAGAGGCATGGACACTTTAAAATGTCTTGTTGCCATTCAGTGCAAAGGAAGCCTCTGTATCCATAAGGATTATCCATCATGGTGCAAATCCAGATTTAGTGTTTAGTGTTTCATTAAGTAAAGGCCGGAAAAGGGGCCTAATGGACTATATGTCTTTCTTAACCTAACCAGTGCATGTGACATTGTGATATGAGCCAACAAGGTAATCTGTAATGACCACCCGACCCCTTTGAAGCAGCCTGCAGTTGTGTTGTCAGCTCAGAACTGAAAAAGTTCTCCTGTGCTTTTGCTTTGCTTTCTATTGAATCAACTGGCCACACCACTGCAGGGTGTGGATGTAGAGGAAATGTTTGCCTTATTTGGGCAACAGGTAAATATTTCCTCTTGTTGTTAAGTGAGTTCTTTACCGGTTTCTTGTTCTGGTTCTGTCTTCAATATACATTTTGTCTACGCAATTAGATTAGAGTAGATTCAACTTTATTTTCATGTATAAATACAGGATAATGAAATTCAGTTTAGCGTCCAATCAGAAGTGCAAAGAGCAGCAAGTGCAGAATATACAATATAAACTGTATAGACAGTATGTACAGTTAAGAGCCGTATGTACAACGAAGAGTCATTCTGGTACTACTTGTGTGACTTGTCCAGTCAGAGGGTTCATCGTTAAGTTTCTCCCTGAGGTGCTCATCTTGCAGTGTACTGCCATTGAGAACGCCCTTGTAACAGAGCAGATGAGCCAAAGGCTTTCACAGCTTGACTGCTGTCAGAAAAAGGGACCTTTTGGTTCACAGAGAGATGTTTGTGCGAGAGAGTAAATTGAAGGGTTACTGTGCTTTTGATATGGTGCTTTGTTCACCAGTAGCACAATTACTGGTTAGCCTGAATTGTAGATGCCCATCCATGTCATCCAAATGACCTCAAATCAGAGCCATGGGTTCCAGAAAGAGGTCATTATGCAATTTAAAGTGTGGTCGAGTGCAAGGCTAACTAAAGTATCGGTGTACCAGACGAGCGGTAGCATAAACGCTATGTTTGCCGTGAGAAACCACATGCTTTATTACTATTTTTTTTTTGCAAAGCATTGTCTCCTCTAATGGCAAAAACAAAGACATAAATCACCACGGGTAATATTCCAAGGTGCCAGTCATCTCACCGAGCCCATCCCCACTCCCAGACACGTCCAGCTGTGCTCCAATTAAGCAAATCACTTCTAGGATCAACACAGAGTCTGCCCAGGACCTAGCAAAGCAAGCTTAGCATAATGGTATGCATTTATGTATGTGTGTAAACTACTGTCTTTAATGTATATACATAATAACAGCAACACTGATCAAAAAAGAATGATCTGTGGCTGATAGAAGAAGAAATAATGTGTTGTTGTGGTGTAGTTCCATGTTGGTCTTTTTTGGGTTGTTGTTGTTCTTCCTCCATTTTCCAGTGTTGCAGAGGCAGACCTGGTGCTGATGCATTATGTATCGCTGCTGATGTGCTGTAGACTGAAGCATGTCCCCAGCATGTCCCCCTGCGCTTTGTGCTGCCACTCTCCTTCCAGACCTCTACCCTGCCTAGGGCCCCCCTTTGTTCGCTCAGGCTCCCTTTCTATACAAAGAACCAGGGGATAATATTTCACAACAGGTTTCTTTTTTTTTTCGCTTTTGTTTTGTTTTCTCTTTCGCTGATTTGCTGATTCGACCGACCGACTTCCTTCCCTGTTGCAGCTTCGTCAAGAAGGCTCAGAACCCACCGGTCACATCCACAGCTGCATTTAATGCCATGGTTTAGCACCGTCGCGTTTCTTTCTTTGGTGGTATGACGCCACCACCACATGGACTCTGTATACTCATTCACCCCAAAGAGTGCAGGCAGGGGAGAGCAGAGAATGGCACTAGGGTGGACTTTTATCTGCTGACAAAACAACAGAAGCAGAGAGGCCCCAATGGCGTGAATGGGCTAATTTGGCGTGTGCTAGCAGAGTGGTCTAGATGCATGTGTGAGGGAGAAAGAGGAGTAGGAGAGTGAGGGAGAGAGAGAGAGAGAGAGAGAGAGAGATAGAGAGAAAACTGGGAGGCCATGGGCCATGTGGCTGTTGTCATGGAGAGGGTGGTGATGAGGGAGGGAGGGAGAGAGGGAGGGTGGAAGGGAGGTGGGGCTGTGATATCTTGGCTCTCCCCGCGACGGTCTGTCTTGGCTTCTAGGTGACTATTTGGACGGTGCCGTCAGAGAGAACAAAGTGCCCTTGATAAGTGAGCTAGCGAGACCCCTGGGCATTGTCTTTCGCGTGTACAGCCTAGCCTAAAAATGAAAAGCAAGGGGCCATAAATGGCTCCTGCTACGGTTTGCAGTGGCACATAAATGATTTATTTTTAACCTAAATGGAGTGTACCCTGGTGAAATGTATGCATTGGCTGGTCTACTTTGCACATTTTCAGTCAGGTCATTGATTTGTTTTCATTTGATTAGGCGAATAAATGGTGAGAAAATATGCTCTAAGTCAACCCAGGCCTGTTTGTGGGGATTCATAATCAAGAGATTTTTGCTTTTTTATCCTGCAAAATAAAAGAATATTATCACATTTTTTAGACAGCCTATTTGTTCCACTTTCTTTACCGGCTAATTCTGATACATACGACTGATGCAATTAAGCCCCCAGCCTGGGGGAAATCCAACACAGTCTACGGTTCCCTATTTCACAAACCAGCAACTGCAAACTCCAGATAACATTCACGCTGCCGTGGTGAGGCCAAGCCAACAGCTGCTTAGTGTGGATCCAAACAGATTGAGACAAGTCTAAACACCTCAGCATTGCTGTTGGAACAACAAAATCCAGCCTTTTTCATTACTTGTTTTTTTTTATACATGTATTTATAATCAGGCATCGTTGCTGGTCTTTAAAGACAAGCAATCACTACTTCTCTGATTGTATCACATAAAAAATGATTAACCTGACAGCATTCACGCTGTTTACGGTTGTGAAGTTTTATTCCCCGAACTATGAACAGCTTCAGGATAGAGCTCAGATACAAATCCAAGTTGAGATACAAGCACTAAATATAGGCAGAACTTCAGGCCTCGTAAGCTCCCTTTTGTTCAGTGAATGAATGCACGTTGTACCACATGAGTTTGCCATTCTCCTCTGAGACCCCAGAACTTTTGATTCGGAGGGAAATATTCCAGAAGTCCTTTGGGGCACTATAACTTTGACTGGAAGTGAAATATTCAGTCCATGCACTTACCCACTTGCTCCATAAATCCTCAGGCTGTACCCCTCCCCCACCCCCACCCCCTCCCCCTTTAAGCCCTGGTGTCATAATGGCCCAACAGACTCAGGTTCAGTGAAAGGCATTCGTCTCCTCTGTAGCTATGCCTGCTAACCTTGATGGCTGTGTGAAATTCAGGGAAGTGGCGTGACACTCCTGCCTCCTTTATAAGCTCGCAGGAATTCCTGTCTCCTCACTTTGCGAGCTCGAGCCCCCGAGAGCTGAAACAGCACACAAAAACTGTGGTGTCTGTGTCTGTGTCTGTCTCTGTTGCTGTCTCAGTCTCTGTGTCTGTGTGCCACTGGCTCCGGCGTCTCAGAGCAAGGTCACGTTCGACATGTTGGCAGAGGCTCACCAGGGCCTGCTGCTGCTGCTGCCACCACCGTAGCCGCTGCCACTGCGGCTGCCCGGGCTTCTGTTTTTATGTGGCGGTGGAGCTCGGCCAAAAGGGTGTAATAATGTTGATGTGTTCTGCTTAATCTGCTGCTTGACTGATAGCAGGGCCAGCTGCCAGCTGCATAGACCGGCCCCAGAGCTGCGGAGACGGAGAGTTGTTTATTTGTACCCCACACAGGCTCACACTATAAGCTTAGGTCCACTACAGACCCAACACACGCAGCGGACCAACTGGAGTTCACAAGATGGACGAGGCTAAAGTATTGATGGCTGTGGCTTTTTAAGTGGAAAGGATAACAAGGGATTTTTACTTTCCAGTAATACTATAGCAGACTTGAGCCAGAGGTTTCAGGCGATCAGAAACCATATCGATATTGAGAATCAGTGACAAGACCTTTGATTTGTAGGACTCCTAGACAGTCATCATTTTTTAATCACTCAGGAAAAAAAGAATAATTGCAGGGCTAATTGAATAAGGAACTTGTTTAAGCTGTTGGAAGACATATATTCTCTTTCAATGTACAGTAAAAGAAAATCTGCCTAGAACTATTGCCCCTACAATTTGACATTTTCTATAAATAATGGAGAATAATTATCAGTGGGTGAGAACAAATGTGATAAAGATATTCCGTCTACTCATTATGCTGACTTCATTTCTTATTAGTCATGGAGCGGCATTAATGCTTAATGGTGATCCGTGATCAAGCGGGAGTGGAGAAGCTAATATTTCTAACAATGGGACTTTGAAGGCACATTTGCTCATTTGCGTCTTTCCCTTTCACACATGAGTCATTTGAGTCCATATCGTGACCGCATCATCGTCTCTCAGGTTTTGCGGGTTGTGACGAAGTGATGAAGTTGATACTTGTGTGGCCGTCTCAGACATCTCAGCATGTTTATTCAAAAAGGAATATCACACAGTTCCAGGCAGACTGATCCGTGGAAACAGACACATGTGCTTGCACGCACACAGACACACACACACACACACACACATGCTTTCTGGCACACTGTCTTACTCAAACAACATGTCAGCATTGAGATGGTGGTGGTGCCTGGATCAATGCCACCTTGTGCAATTTGCAGTGCCTACAAGGCAAGTCTGTCCATTCGAGCTGTCCTGTTCAATCGCCTTTGCTTTGACAGGCTATCTGTATGCAAATCTGGGGCAGCATTGCTTGAAAAGAGTGCAAAATTGTTTCTAGTCTGCTAGCAATTACAATGTAATCCCTGTCAGCGGCCGGACATTATGGCTTGGCTGCATGCGTGGGTATCGCTTTCATTATGCGAGCCTAAATGCCTCCTAGTGGGTTCGCACTGCCACTGAAGAGAGTCCAAACCTCAGGATCTCCCCTCGCAGGGGATCCGCTCATCTTTGGCCACTCATAAAGGCAACGGAGCTTCTGATGAAAAGGAGAATCTGTTCAGGACACAATATGGAAGACATTCGTTGTGCCAGTCCGCAGCCTTTACCGTACCATCACCGTGGTAACAGAAGTCCTCCAGCCAGGCTTTTAATGGTGAGGTAAAAGGCTTGGACATGGAATTATTGGCGGAGCAATCAGCCTTTTTTTTTTTTTTGGCTGGTTTTGAATTCTTTGTCATGAGGTAAGCAGTCATTTAGTGAGCGTTCTTTTAGCTCTGTCTCTGAGTGAAAACATGCCTGCCTCTGGTTGGTGTAGAACTTCATTTTTCTCTAAACCAGGCAATGTTTTAATCACAGAGCAAATTTCATGGCAAGCCTCACAGGCCTGTCCTCTGAGTCAGACAGAAAAGGGAACCTCATGAAAATATTTAAGGATGTGAGGGGGAGATGGTGAGGATATTGAAGCTGGCACACAGGAAACTGACATGCTCTGTGGGTTCACAGTGTGTCAAGAGATGGATAGGCATTTAGATTTGCTTCAGGTTTTGGGACCAAAGTAGAGGAAATTCAGCTGAAATGGATTGGTACTCAGAGTGGTACTCGGGGAACGCACTGGACATGCATATGTATGGAATCAAATCAATGGCAAAAAGATTTTGTCATTTGTATTTGGGCCAATGTATTTGTATTTTTCCAATGACGAAATTGAAGTAAAAATTTTGCCATTAAATGAAATGTCAAGATTAAATTTAAAATCAATGTCAACATTAAAATCTAGGTCGGATAGAGAGCCACAGAATCTGTCTTATTGTATTTTGCGATACAACATAAAGGTGTTGCCACACATCCTGTTTTTTCCAGGATTGTTATCTTTTTATTACTGTCTAGCCTTAAAAAATAGTTCAGGACACCATATTGTCAGTTCCCATATTTGTTTGTTTTGTAGGCTGATGCTTTACCTAGTAGGCCTACATGAACGTTTACCTTATCTATCAGGTAGCAACTCTGGACGTGCACATTCACATGGTGCAGATAACGCCCCTGTATTGCATGCAGGTTTCTTTTCGCTAAGCCCGATCTCGAAGTACATGTTAAGCTAATAATCCACAGTGTTGCGCAGTTTTGTTGTGGTTTCGTTGTGGTTTTCTCTTCATTGCAGTGCCGCGCATCGACTTGCGCTACACTACACATGTGCAAAACATATCCACAAAGACAAACCTTTTCCTTTAAATCTATTTCTACAAGTTGAAATTTTTCACGGATTGTACAAAACTATATTACAAATGACAAAATCGATTACAAAATCTTTTTACGGGTACAAAATCGAAATCTGGCATTGATTTGATTCCATACTGTGCTCTGTGAGGCTCTGTGCAATTCATAATTGATTTAGAATGGACTTTGATGTATCCTCTTAGGATGTCACTCATTATGTCCTTTACAGAGGAGAAGAAGGGATTCTACATTTATTTTATCTGAGAGTTAAGTCCAAAATAGCCATTTATTGTCACAGTAGGATTATGGACACGGAAACAAGAGAGAGAGAGAGAGAGAGAGAGAGAGAGAGTGTGTGTGTGTGTGTGTGGCATAGACAGAGAGGAAGTTATGTGTACACTATGCTGTGTCTCATTCAGCTAGCTGAAAACCTCTTCAATTTGCTCCATTTAGAGTGCGGTAAAGAGCTGTGGCATTCACTGTTCAGTTTAATGCTGATGAGACTCTTGTACTACATCCAAGGTAACAGTCAGAACTCTCACGGTGACTCGTGTAACAAAACAGACAGGCTGCTTGTTATCTTGTGTTATACAGCACAATAGGTTGTCTGTATCTCCCCAAACCCTCCCCCCCTCCCTCCACACACACACACACACACACACACACACACACACAAACCTCTTGCCTAGCATACAGTGTCATCCGTCTTTGTCATTCTGTCATCAGCAGCATCTCATCAACAGTTTAATTCCCGTGCCCTTGAGATGGGCACTGACCTGAGATCATTTGCGGAGCAAAGACCTGAGCTTTACTGAGGAAGCCCAGGGGAACCCCACTTAGACACAAAGCATCTGAGCTGTCTCGCTCTGTCACAATAGTGGCCGGTCAGTTGCGCGTGCCATGCATGCCATCGTGCCACGCAGAGAGAAAGATGGCGCAGGCGGCGAAGAGCACCGTGTTAAGCAACTCTCATTATTGTCATACAGGGTTTGACTCAGGGGATCGGGGGAACTTGTTAAGCATTTCAGCGTTCCTTAAGATCAGATGGATGGAGACATTTATAAATGAAACATGTGCTGGCTCACGGCGTCTCAGCGGGGAGGAACAGGAATGCGGAGTGCATGCCTGTGTTATATGATAGATGTTACTGCGCATCAATGCATGTTTGCCAACACCAAGGCTCGCATGGCTTAGAACAGTCTGGAAGGGCACAGGCATTGATTGTTGTCTAGGCCATGTTTTTTGATGTGTGTGTGTGTGTATGTGTGTGTGTTTGTATGTTTGAAACCCATACTTGCTTTAAAGGCAAGAAAATGTTTTCTTTATAGACAAAGAAGTTTCATCCCCTTAGCAGGGAGGTAATTAATCACTGGTGTGTAGGAGTGTGTGCTTCTGTGTGTGTGTGTGTGTGTGTGTGTGTGTGTGTGTGTGTGTGTTTGTGTTTGTCCCTGAGTGCAGCCAGTGTAAAGCCATACAGTCTTAGAGAAACATGCTGTACACGCTATTGAAGTTAGTTATTTACATCTGCTGCATTCCACAGTGTATTGAGGGCTTTTTCTCTTTTGCTCTAACTAGCCTGGAAGGCTCTTGATGCCTCTGCTGCCCAATGGCTGAATGGAACAAGAGACCAGCTCCCCACAATACAATAACAGACAGACCCCCCCCCCCC
>JAGFZM010000142.1:410224-421163 GCA_017657215.1 Limnothrissa miodon
CCCCCCCCCCCCCCCCCCCTTTCCCACCATCACATCATCGCTGACCCTTGTCTGCTATTTGCCCATCACAGAGAAAATGGGCAACACCCACCCACCCCCCGTCCCTCTTACACCCCCCCCCCCCCCCCCCACCCCCCCCCTTCACCACCACCACCACCCGACTTGCCAACCCACTGGATCAGTGAGCAGGTGCCCTGCGTCATTTGAACCGTATGCTGGTTTATCGTGGGTGTCATCGGGGACCATATCTATCCCGGCCTGAAGAATACAGTTAACACTCATTACAATGACAATCATCTCCCTGCAAGCGATCTCTGACTTCCACTTTAATGACTGCCGGTTTATGATGTCAATGGCAGACGTAGAGTAGTGTAGTGTTTGCTTGACTAGCTCGTGACTGCATTTGGGGTCTTTTTTGTGGTCATTTTTAAGCCTGTGTACAAAAATAAATGTGTGACTGTTTGAGGCCCCAGTTCTTAGTAAAAAAGAGGCCCCATTGGTGTGTAGTGGCGGCAGTAGTAGAGGACCGTTGAAGAGGCCTCTTTCTTTGTGAAATGTTTATTTGGCATGAGTAATTTGCCAGCTGTCATTAGCTTTCACAGGGGCACAGAACAGGTTTGCCTCAGAAAGAAAAAAACATCTAAAATGTTTTTTGATAAAGAGGGTGTTAATAAATATACATAATGTAGTTTTGCTTATTTGGACACGCTCCCACATCCCCATTTTTTTACATTCAATGGGTCAAGGAAGTCCTGTCCATCTTAAAGCTGGAGAGGCTAAGGTTCTCTTTAAAAGGTTCTCTGATGAACTTTGATGGACCCCGGAAACCCTCTCTGTCCATTTTAGACTTAAGTGATATTACAGCTGGCGTTTTCTACATCTGCAACCTTAGGCATTGCAACCTTTATTTCCCTGTTTGGTTGTTTGTTGTCTTATCTTGTTTTTTTTCTTACATTTTTTCAATCTGTACACATGTAGCTCAACAAAAGCTAAATATTATTATGCTGTATGCATAGACATGTTACAGCTGTTCCGTCGATATGACAGCGGGGAAGATTTTATGCAAACCAAATCATATCCATCTGTCTGTTCAGACGACATGCTGTTCCCATCAGCCATGTTGTCTGTCCAATGGCTTGCCACCCTGTTGCGGTGAGGAGGGGTTGTCGTGTTGATCCTGGGCTGAGCACAATAGTGCCGCAGAGCTTTACCAGGCCAGGCTGTCGCTCTGAGATGAAGGATGGGCTTAACCCTCTACCCCCAAGCTATTGGGAGGCCCAGGGACAGTCCTGCTGACACCTACAGATTACCTCTCTTCAAGGGGGACGTCCTGACCTCTGCCATGCCAGCCTAGGGCACCTCAACCTCACAGCTCTCTCTCTCTCCATTTGCTTTTTTTCTCTGTCTCTCTCTCTCTCCCTGTCTCCCACTCTTTCCCTTTTAGCTAGCTAGCTAGCTAGCCATGCTACGAGTCCCCCTCCCTGATGTGGGATCACATGCTAGCACATGCTAGTGTGACGGCGTGCACTGGACCCAGTGACCTTCCCCTTCCCCACTCCCACTCTAAACACCCCCCCCCACCACCACCACCACCATCCCCTGAGATAAATGGCTATTCATGGCCTCTGGAGCGGCTGCTTCAGCACAGGACCTCCATTGTGAGCACCAGGGCGGCCGGGGGGCTGAGGGGCACCGGGACCAGGGGGCCGTGGATGGGGGAGTGGTGGCCTTCGGTGCGGATCAGTGGCGGCTGGGATGAAGGGAGGACGATGCTGCTGCCCCGACTGCGACTCCAGCTGGCTCCGACCCGGGCTCCGGGCGGCGGCAGCCATTAGTCGCTGGTCTGGGCCCCCTCAGGGCCTGTCAGTGGGCTGCGGAGGCTGGCTGTTATGACACCCCCTCGGCCTCTGGGACAAAAACATGGGCTGTCTGAGAAGGGGGGGGGGGGCTTCCTTGTTTCCCTTCCTGTCCTCTGTGTTAAGAGATATATGGGGCTGTCTCGGGAAGAGGTGTATATTACATAGCTGGTCCGTCTCAGTTCTCTACTCCTCCTCCTCCTCCTCTTTCTCTCTGACACTCTTTTCTATCCCACTGCCATCCTTGGGCTTGATTTTCTCAGAGTCTACCTATTGTCCTTTTGCTTTGCTTTTCTATTTCCTTCCTTCCATCTTCCTCCCTCCCACCCTTCTCTTTATCTCCCTTTATCTCTCCCACTCTCTCTTCCTCTCCCTCTTTCCTTCCTCCTTCTCCCTCTCAGTCATTCTCTTCCTCACTCTTACCCCTTTTTACTATCTCTCCCTCTCTCTCTCTCACTCTTCCTCTTTCTCTCCCTCCTTCCCCTCTCACCCTCTTTGTCGTGCTTTCCCTCCCTTCCTCTCTCTCTCTCTCTCTCTCTCTTTCACTGTCGTGTGTGTGTCTAATATCTCCTCCTCCTCCTCCGCCCTCCTGCACCCAGGTTCTTCAGCGTTGCCCAGCAGCATGGTGTGCTTCGGGACGGCTCAGGAGGACGCCGACGTGGAGGAGGACGATGACGAGGAGGATCTGGAGCTGGAGGCGGCAGCCAGCGAGGCGTCCACGTCCTGCCAGTCCACGCCGCGCAAACACAGGACACCCGGCAAACCCACCACCAACGGCCATGGTAGTCACTCGCATCTGCACAAACACAGCCCACCTTCTCCACACACACACACACACACACACACACACACACACTCTTACTCACCCTCACCCTCGCCCTCAAACACACACATTCACGACCGATTTGCGATCCATTAGTTTTGTGCCAGCGATCAGTCAATACCAATATTTGTATTAATAATTCAGGCTCTCCCCGGATGTATCTAGTGGTCAGAGCTTGCCCAGCCCAGCCCAGCACAGCACGGGGCCGGTTCTCCTTCCTTCTCTCTCTCTCTCTCTCTCTCTCTCTCTCTCTCTCTATATATATATATATATATATATATATATATCTGTATCTGATCAAGAGTTGGTGTTCAGTTTCTTCTCTTTCTCTGGGCCCGCTGACAGGCAGCAGCCCACAGCGGCGGCCATTTGGTTCACATTTTGAGCACCCCAGTGAGCAGAGCAGCAAATAATGGGCCCTGCTTTTTGCCACAACATGAAGTTAATGATCCGTGTCCACAGTCATCAGAGGCCATAGCTACACCTTCCCCTCTCTCCTCTTTCCCTCTCTCCCTCTTTAACTTCCTTCTCTCCTGTGTGTTTCACTGTCACTTTCACTCGCTCTCATACACATACAGGCACATTCTCTCTCTCTCTCTCTCTCTCTCTGTCTCTCTCTCTCTCTCTCTCTCTCTCTCATTTTTTTCTTTCTATCTCTCTCTTTCTCGGTCTGTCTCTCTTTCTACTCTGAATGGAAACGTCCTCCAATGCTCAGGTGATAAAACCAGCAGAGGCATATAGAACAGGAGAGAAATACGGGCGGAAATATTTCTTGGAACTTTCACTCTCCCTGCACCTTGTCTGAACACACACACACACACACACACACACACACACATACAAATAATATTTAACAACAGAAAATCAGAAAAGACCAGATTCAAGGCATTACAATTCAAAGAAGTGTGTAAAGTGTAGTGCAATGCTGGTACAAAAAATGCATTGAGTAAGCATTTCTGGAGTTAGTAGGGCTCTTCCAGGGATTATGGGTTTAATGTGATCTAAGATTAAATGCCTAGGTTCTTCACCTGGCAGAGATCTGAGTTTGTCTTTGCTAACGTCCCGAGCGGTATGAGCGAGGCCCATGCTCTGGCCGCTGCATTGTTCTCTCTGATGGCCCATTTCCCCTGTTGGCGCTCCAGTCCTCAGCTGAGCCTCCTGCCTATTCAGCACAATTTCCGGAGCCGTAATCGGACACCGGCGTTACCGGAGAACCTCCCCTATAAACATACTCCCCACACGCACGGCCGTACCCTCCCAGCCAGCCAGGCATCCGCGGCCAGCTCAGGTTCAAAAGTTGAATCTCCAGGCGCTTTCTCTCTCTCTCTATCTCTTTCTTCTCTACTCTTCTTTCTCTTCCTTCCTTCCCTCCTTTCTCGATCTCTCTGTTTCTCTGATTTCTCTCCTTTTGCCCCTCTTTTCTCCCCTGCGTGTATCATTGACAGACAGGACTTTAGGAGTGTTGCTGTTTGGCCTGTCAATCCCCAATTCCCCCCAAAGCCCTTAGCTCAGAGTGGGTGGTGCAGAGGCAGGGGTGGAGGGGTGGAGGCCGAGCGTTGAAAAGGGGCTCTGTGTGAAGCGAAAGGAGCTGGGGAGGGGAGCCATGTTGGGCCAGCATGCTCTACAGAGGAATCCAATACAAGGCCGGGCCTAAATTAGACAATTTTATATGCTCCGTTGGCCGCAGTCCAGCCCAGTTCGGGTGATATGTAGGTCCCATAGAGAACCCACCGTGCGTCGCTTTCATTTAGCAGAGTGACCCAGGGTATTTCATGACTCTTTAATATTTTTATGGCCAACATTGGACACTCTTTAAAAAAAAAAAGGAAGAAAAAAAAGAAATTCTTCTACAGGAATTGCTGTTAAATTAATCTGTTTAGAAAGCTCAGTCTGTCTCATTATTTCTCGTCAGTGTGTGTTGTTATTTTCCAGGAAATATTTAGAGCTCTTGAAATGTAAATATCATAAATAGTGACACTGGCTGTTTTCAGTTTTTTGTAACCATTGTAAAATATTTATGCCATTCCAAACCTTAAGATTTATGACGCTGTTTCGTGCTACTTTGATACATTTTTATTGAGCGGTTTTAGTATTCTTAAACAATGATCTTGGAGCAAAAACCTTAAGACAACACACAGGTGAATACAAAACAGTGGCAGTTAATTTAATTCAGTTAAATTATTGAAGCTTAAATCAAGCTTGTCTGTGTATTGAACAGGCCCTTATGCAGTACAGTAAGCATTTGTTCTCAGTTACACAGTGGGTTGAAGGTCTGTTTGTCTGTGGTAAAGACTGGTCAGCTGGACTCAAACATTGACAAAAATTATCATTCTTGACTGTGCTCTGTTATTATTCTCAGTGTTAAGTGATCTCTGCATTGTTACTCACCGTTGTGGGTGAAAGCACCTGCTGATTCAGTGTGCATGAATCGTGTTTATACCCACTCACCCTCTGTGTTTTCTTATCCTCTCCTCTCTCTCTGTTTTTCTCGTTCTCTCTCTCTCTCTCTCTCTCTCTCTCTCTCTCTCTCTCCTCCTCCTCCTCTCTCCTCGCTCCTCAGTTTTAGGTGGCCAGGGCAAAGGTGCGGGGGTGAAGGAGGTGAGTTTGCGGCCCAGGGGTAGGGAGACTCCTCAGGGGAAGGAGAGGAGCCAGAGGGAGCAGCGCTCCGACCACCACGCTGCCGCCACCGTTGCCCCGGCCCGCGCCTCCACCACCCACAACCTGAGGCCGAACCGAGCGGCGCAGGAGCGGCCAATGCAGGTTGGTCGTCCGCCGAGCACCACCCTACACACCCAAACCCACACACACACACCCAGTCTACAGCTCGCCCTCTGCTCTCTGCTCAAGTCGCTGAGGAATTCATACGCACTTGTCACTTATTTCAAGAGGTCAACGAGCCTATGAATTGTTTGCCTATGGTGTGTGTGTGTGTATGTGTGTGAGCGCGCATACGTGTGTGTGTGTGTGTGTGTGTGTGTGTGTGTGTGTGCTGTGCAATTATTTCCAATGAGCTTTGGTGGACTACGTGCTGAATCATAGATTGAGTTGAAAAGACCTTGCTTAATGATTAAATGTTATCCAAAGAACTGCTGTACAATGCAGTGATGAAGACACACACGTTTCGTTCTTCCTATGAACGCATCCACTGAGCTAGCTGATTTCAGTAGTCTGTAGTCAGTATTCAGTAGTCAGACCTTCCTGTTTAAGCCATTCACTGTACTAATGAGCAAGGGCAGACACTGTGAACACAGAAGAAATGGGCAAACAGGAGTGTTTTATGTGCACACACTCTGGACTGCACCCCTCGGCGCGCTACAGATTTAGTACATTTCATTCGGTGCTACGCTATGCTGCGCTGCGCTATTCGGCGGCGCTAAGCTTAGCTCAGCAGACTGTGCCATAAACAGAGTTGCCAAAAACAACTCCAGCCAGAGAGTAGTAAAAAAAAACAGAAAGTGAAATGAATAAATGCCCATTTGATGGGCAAATGAAATGGCAATTACGACGGGCACGGTGCAAACTGCTAGACCCCCTTTGCCAGTTTAGTCAGAAGCTGTTCATCAATCAGGGACCCGAATGGAAGAGGCTCAGAGTGCTTATAAGATTCAGGGCAAGCGTTACCTCCTACTCGAAACTGTTCATACGACCTGGTTTCTCCTCTCCTAGACAGAACTCTGTGTCAGTTGAAATCCACTCACTGTTTGGAGCAAGAACTGCACCGTACACGTTCCAGGAAAAACAAGCAGTCTGTGTTAAAAATGTGTTGTTACACAAAAGTCATAACCTCGCACTGATAACATAAATCTGACATTAATATAAAATCACAGGTGTTTTAAGAAAAACATGCCACTTAAAATCCACTCCAGCGTCGGGGGAAATTTGACCTATTTGGCAGATTGGTACAGCGAGCACCCGGGGACTGTGATTTAGGAGGGGGATGGAAAACTGCGACTGCGGAGAGCGCATTCGGCGACTGAAGCCGCGCGGCTTTGCCGTCCGCAAGGCATTGCGTCGCCGACGTTTTGCGGAGGCTCGGCTTTGCCCCGCGCCGAGCCCGAAGTTGCCTGTCCTTGTGCCAGCCCTTCCTATAGACTGCAGCGCTGCTGTAGCCTTCCTACCATCCTGCAGCAGGGCTATAGCAACACATGATGTCATCTGGCCAGATCCTCCTCTCCACCCACCCCACTGACTCACGTCTGCACAAAAAAACCCAGTCCAGAACAATAGAACCGTATGTGTGCCGCGAGACGTGCAGCCTGGTTTTTAGGCTACACCTTGTGGTGTGTGCGTGCTCTCATGCATGTTGTTTTCTGCGCTGGATGTAAGTGCGTGTGTGTTTGAGCCGGTGTGTGTTAAGCACAGCGCAGGCAAAACCGTTCCCCTCCCCCACCTTCTCCCTTGCGCTCTCTTTCTCTCTCCCTCTCCTTCCTTCCCTCCCTCCCTCTCCCTCTTTTAACTCTCCCTCTCTCTCTCTCCCTCTCTGTCTCCCTCCCTCCCTCCCTCCCTCTCCCTCTCTCCCTCTCTCCCTCTCTCTCTCTCTCTCTCTCTCTCTCGCTCACACACATTTCTAGGCCGAACAATTGCTTGACATGGCTGAGCTCACGTGCCCGCCATCTCTGCAGAGCTGAGCAGTGCCGGTGAGCCCCCTAGTGGTGACTGGGGCCCCTGCAGGAGATTAGTTTCACAGTGGACCCACTGACCCGGTTTCAGACATGCATGTTAATGCTCACAGGCCTGCTCTGCTTGACTGCATCTGTGAAAGGTGCTTTGGAATGACACCCAGGCTGTGGCTTCTTAACTTGGTTTTAAGGCCTGAATCATTTAGTAACTCAACAATATGAAAAGTATAGTAAAGTATTATATATAAGTATATATAAGTGTATATCAGTCTATATTAAGTACAGAAGTAAATAATATTCTATATTGAGTATAGAAATAGAAATAGATTCAGTATAGAAGTGGAAATAAGGTCACTAAATGACCTCTGCTACACATGCATGAAAGATTGGATTTGTAATGTTGTTTTGTTTCCGTGTTTCTAAAGGTTTCTAAAATGAACGGAGTTGTGCGGGAATCTTCCACCAGCATGCGGAAGGCGAAATACCCCTTCCCTCCACCGCCGCCTCCACCGCCGACCAAAGCTGTGAAGTATCCCAAGGGCCATGTCACCTACACCAAAGCCAGGTTGCTCAAGGAAGCCAAGCTCAACCCGGGCGCTCGAACCAGCCAGTCGGCCAGCTCACGCACCAATAGCCACAGCCACAGCCAGCCCACACACAAACTCATCTCAGGAAGAGCAAGCAGCAGCCACAGCATCCAAGCCAAGCCTGTCCGCCCGGTGCTACCCCACAAGGCCGACGGCTGCTCACGGCTCAACAGCAGGAGCGGAGGGAGAGCCGAGGCGGGGGCAGAGACGCAGAGTCAGACTCAGACGCGGACGCAAGCGCAACAGCAGCCCCCACCCCCGCCGCGCCGCAACGGACTCAGGCAGTCCAAGCGGCAGCTGGAGGCGGCGGGTGGAAGTGGAAGCGCCAGTCCAACCAGGAATGGGCTGGAGGTTGGGGTTAAGAAGGTCAAAGTGCAGGTGGTGTCCCCGGAGACGCGGTGCAAGAAGGCCGCAGGCGCTCAGGCGGATCCACCCACCGTAGAGACGGCCGCAGAGACGGCAGCAGCTACAGCCAACAATGGCGACACACCGACAGAAAGCACCCTGCAGCAGACACCATCGTCCCAGAGGCCCAAGCGGGTGTCAGCCGGGAGGTTGATGTTCACCCGCCAGGCTCAGTCCAGGTCTCCTCCACCACCACCGCCTCCCCCTCCGCAGTCACCTCAGTCCAAAGCCGCCCCCCCTCCACCGGCCTTGCCTCCGCCCGCCGAGCCTCCCAAACCGGCTGAGCCCAAAGCCGCCCGGGAGAGAGAGCGGGGCAAACGTGGTGCTGTGACTGGCATGGGGATAGGAGCGGGACCGGGTGCAGGACCAGGATTTTTCTCCAGCATGCCAGATGTTCCGGCGTTCGAGCCCACGGCGCAGGAGTTCCAGGACCCGCTGGCGTTTGTGACGCGCATGCAGGAACAGGTGGAGCCGTTCGGCCTGTGCCGCGTGGTGCCGCCGGCGTGCTGGAGGCCCGAGTGCAAACTGAAGGACGAGATGCGCTTCGTCACGCAGCTGCAGCATGTGCATAAGCTGGGACGCCGATGGGGACCCAACGTACAGCGGCTGGCATGCATACGCAAGCACCTCCGCACGCAGGGCATCAGCCTGGATGAGCCACCACTCATAGGTAGAGTGTGTGTGTCTGTGTGTGTGTGTGTGTGCCTTATACATATTGTGTGTGGTTTATACATATTATACAAGCACCTCTATGGCATCTCTCTGGACGGGCCACATACGAGCCATATTGCACACACACACACACACACACACACACACACACACACACACACACACACATAACTTTTTGTTCAAAAATTTTTGTTTTATTTTGTCATGGGACAGCAAAGCAGACTATCATATAAATATGAAATCTAATCTAACTGAGCAATTTGATATATTTTTCTCAAGCACTGCCTCAGTCAATACTGCAAAAGCTGTTGGCCTTTGTGTGTATATATTTGTGTGTAGATATATATGAGTACAAAGTGCATATAATGTGCAACTACACACATAGACACATACACATACACCACACATATCTACACACGCAGAGTCTTATAGTAAAATAAGCAACTGTAAAGGACTCTATGCTGTAGGTGTACAGTACAAGCTACAAGCTACAAGCTGGCCTCATCCACAGTGTCATCTATTGTGTCAGAGGTTCGCAAAGCGTTGTGGACAACACTGCAGCCCGAGTTTTTGCCCTGTCCGTCAACTAACCAGTGGGAAACGATAGCCGGAGATTTCTGGAGACTGTTAAACTTCCCAAACTGTGTCGGATGCGTTGATGGGAAGCTTTGTCTGGTTAATAAGCATAGTTATCAGGTCGTTACTTTCTATGGTCAACTGTCTTTGTCAGGTGAATGGGTAGTTATAAGGCCATTTATGTAAGTTCAAAAATGCCGGTCTTGTACACACAACGCACTGGAAAGGCGGAGAACTGGAATTGATGTAAAGCGGACCAATCACAATCCATGACGTATGCGTCGGTCTGTGTACCGTGTCGGCGACACTTTGACGGGTAGTCAGGATTTTTTTCATGCTCACGAAAGGTGTATGCGTAGTGTCGGCGAAGGTCTGATTGGTGTCGGCGAAGGTTTGCGACGACGCAACGCAGAAGTATAAATCCAGCTTAAGCATGAGGCTCTTCAAACAGATGAGATGGGAGTCTATATACGCCTTTCAGTCCAGATGTTTACTGATGCATCTGGGGCACGCAGCTCAGTCTTGAGAAAACACACTGCAGTAATGCTCAGCTTTAAAAGGCCATCCAGCATCCTCCATTAGCTATTAGCCACCAGCTAACTGCACACGGTTATGGAAGATATGATATGTCATGATATGACAAATTGATTTTCAAAAGTGCAAGCAAGTGTGTGTGTGAATGTGTGTGTATGTGTGTCCGTTGTCTTTTCTAAAACTGCTTGTCAAGAGTGTGGAACTGAGAGTGTTTGTGTTGCTTGAGAGACTGACCAGCTAAGTCAGGATTAGGCCAAGTCCGCCAAGAGGCTGCCTTTGATGAGATTACGCAGGGATAGGAGCTGTCACCCAGCCAGAGAATCTCTTCTCCTCTCCTGTCCTCTCCTCTCCTTTGCTCTGGCTTCCCGTCTCCTGCGTACACACACACAAACACACACACACACCCTGTCCCCTGTCTGGCCAGGAGAGGGCGGGGCGGGGAGAGTGGCATTGTGGGTGTGTCCAGTGCGCTGCCAGTGGGCATGCCAGCTTTGCCTCTGTGGGCAGCGGGTAGCGGGCAGCTCCAGAACCATGAGCGGATCAAACGGTACCGCCTGCGTCCCGCTGGGACCACACTGGCACTGTGGTGGGCCATTCTGAAAAGCCTGTGACAAATGGAGAATGTGGAGGGGGTGGGTAATGACAGCGGGGTGGGGTGGTGGGGGATGAAAGTGAAGCAAAAGAGATTTTCAGTGTGCTTGTGAGGAAGAGAGAGAGAGAGAGAAAGAGTGTGGAAGGAGAGAGAGAGGGAGAGAGAGAGAGAGAGAGAGAGAAAGAGTGTGGAAGGAGAGAGAGAGGGAGAGAGAGAGAGAGAGAGAGAGAGAGAAAGAGTGTGGAAGGAGAGAGAGAGAGAGAGAGAGAGAGAGA
>JAGFZM010000142.1:421263-435520 GCA_017657215.1 Limnothrissa miodon
TGTGTGTGTGTGTATCTACACGTTGTCACAATTGTCACAAAGTACTGGACAAGAGTCAGAGGACAAAGGCGTTGCAGTATAACAAAATCATTTATTTACAGACACTATTTACAGAATAGTAGTACTGCCAAAATAAAAGAAAGTAACAAATGAAACGTGTGTATGCATGTGTGTGTGTGTGTGTATAGGAGGCTGTGAGCTGGACCTGGCCCGCTTCTTCCAGCTGATCAACGAGATGGGCGGAGCGCAGCAGGTGAGCGACCTGAAGAAGTGGAGCCGCCTGGCCGACCTGCTGGGCATCCCCAAGTCGGCGCAGGAGCGTCTGGCCAAGCTGCAGGAGGCCTACTGCCAGTACCTGCTCTCCTACGACTCGCTGCCCGCCGAGGAGCGCGCCCGCCTGGAGCGAGAGGTCCTTGCCGACAAGGAGCTGCTGGAGCGCCGCAAGGGGCCCCTGGAGCGCCAGGCCGACCACTCCCAGCAGGCCTTGCTGCTGCTGCCACGCACCGAGCCCAAGAACGGCCTGCTCAACGGCGTGCTACAGCCACCCAACGGAGCCCACCACCACCACCACCACCACCATCACCACCATCATCATCATCAGAGCCGGCTGAGGGAGGCGCAACTGGACTCGGGCGGGAAGGGGAGCGTCAGCAATGGAGGGAGCCCAAGCGGCGGACCCTCCAGCCGGAGGCGGACAGCGTCCCAGGAGAAGAGAATGGGAGGAGCAGCAGCAGGAGGAGGAGGAGGAGGTGATGAAGAGGAGACAGAGGAGCATGGCGGGGTGCTGAGTGACCAGCATAAGTGCATCTACAGGGTATGTAGGCTCTACACTCACTACAGAATGGGCTTTTAAGGTCAGAAATGAACACTAGACTTTGAATGAGATGGATGCCACGTGTGCTCTAGCCTAGTGGGTTCTCACAGTCCAGGACTGTAGGATCAGTGGTAGAGGCTGGGCTACACTCAGGAACGACGGGGGCACTCAGTACACTGTTTAAGGTGTTTTAATAGTCATCTGCAGCATAATCTAAACTTGTGACACCAATGTCACTAATCTACCTCAGTAACAAAACAGCACGATGCAATCAAAAGACTTTAAACTGCTTATATGAAATAGTAGGAAAATGTAGCCAGATTTCCATCCAGCTGGTTAATTAACATTTAAGTTAAGAAATCTTATTGGCCTCCGGTTTGGAAACTATGAAAATTAAAATGGCCACAAATCTCACTGAGACCAGTCCAGATTCAGGACTCAGGACGATTATTGCCCATATAATACATACACACACACACTAACAGACACACTCAAATACTTACTGTGTACACACATTTATACAGATACACACCCAGGATTACGTTTATATACCTTCTAGAAGGAATTCTAGATGAAGGAATTAGTAGGAAAGAATGTAGATGAAGGAATTAGCCTGAAGCTACTTTACCTCAAATGAGTTTTAGTATGAATACATGAGGACAAAATCAACAGGGTCTTGTACTCAGTGTCAATTGTTTATGATTGTGTGTGTGTGTGTGTGTGTGTGTGTGTGTGTATGTGTTTGCGCATGTTTGTGTGTGTGTGTTTGTGTGTATGTGTTTTTTCAGGGGAAATCGGTGTCCCTCACGACGTTCTTCAGGACAGCTAGGAACACCATGAACATGTGCTTCAGCAAGGAGCCAGACGCAGCGGAGGTGGAGGTCAGTGAATGATCAGCCACGCTGAGTGCTCCCCTCATGGATCATTAACCTCCACTGTGTATGCCTCCATCTCAGATACACTCAGAAGGATTGCATGTCATTCTTAATCTGTGCGTGTGTGTGTGTCTATGTCTGTGTGTGTGTCTGTGTGTGTCTATGTCTGTGTGTGTGTGTGTGTGTCTGTGTGTGTGTGTCTGTGTGTGTCTCTTTGTCTGTGTGTGTGTGTGTGTCTGTGTGTGTGCGTGTGTGTGTGTGTGTGTGTGCGCGCAGGAGGAGTACTGGAGAATTGTGGAGGAAAGGGAAAGCCATGTTGCAGTGCATTGTGGGAGAGTGGACACAAAGACACATGGGAGTGGTTTCCCTATGGGCAAGTCTGAGCCATTTTCAAAGTGAGTCAACATTCCCTCGCCTCTGTGAACTGACCTGACAAAAGCTACAAGCGACTGAAAAAGTTAAAATGGCTAAACTTGTTCTGCTACTGTATGAAACGCTTGACAGCTGTAAATTAAAAGTTAAGTTGTCTGTCATTAGGCATCTTTAGCATTTTTGTTATGAGTTCATACCCTGCCCACAGAACTGCATGCAAGTGCATAACCTGTAAACAACAACAAAACGATTTTGGCTTAGTGTTGTTGTAATAGTGCCTGTTGTAATTGGGTCTGGCGATATATGCTGTGTAGAGCCCTAGATAGCTTTGGAAAATGGGCATGAAACAAGCACTGTTAGTTAAACAAGAAGGGCAAAACTTTGCTACAGTTTTAGTCTTATTTCTGTCTTGTGTTCTGACTGCAGGCATGGATGGAACCTCACTGTCTTTCCCAATAACTCAGGATCCATCTTACGCCACCTCGGTGCTGTGCCTGGTAGGTGCTCACCTCACATGCAGCACACGGAATGCAGCAGAACCAATAAAGTAGTTCCACATTCTAGTTCTGGTTCTAGTTCTAGTTCCATCTAGAACTGGTGACTAAACGGCTTGTTGTTTGTGCGGGTTGTGCAGGAGTGACCATCCCCTGGCTGAACATTGGCATGGTCTTTTCTACCTCATGCTGGTCTCGGGACCAGACCCGCCTTCCGTACATAGATTACCTACACACTGGTGCTGACTGTATTTGGTGAGTGAGCGCAAAATGACTGCGCTTTGGATCTGTATGTTTCTGTGTCACGTGTCTCTATCAGCTATGGCACAGCCAGTGTCTCCTCATCAATTGCCCATTTATGTTCATTTGTTTGTGGTTTCCTACTTCAATTCAATTACTCTGTACTGTATTTTTTAAAATAGTTTACTGTGTAAATTGCTCTAAGTTAGTGTACTGTAACTCTCACTTCTGAAGGTCTGTCTAGACTTGTCTATGCCTAGCGGCAATAAAAGCCTCAGAAAGAAGTTTGATCTCCCGTATAGGCCACTCAAGTGAGTGGAACCTACCGGGACTATGATGGTTCTGACCCTGTGTTCTCGACCCGTGTTCTTGGCCCTCCTCTGTCTGGCAGGTACTGTATTCCCGCTGAGGAGAAGACGAAACTTGACAAAGTAGTTCACACACTGCTGCAGGCCAATGGAACTCCAGGACTGGAGATGCTGGAGAAAAACATTATGGTGAGAGGAAACGCCAACACAGCAACTTCACCCTGCTGTACTTAGTACTGCCTGCTCACAGTAAACACAGGATTTATGCTACCCTATAAAATAATCCATGCAGATCTTCTGGGAGATGCAGTGTATTTGTATCGACCAGGATGTGCATATACTATATAATTATTATTATTATTATTATTATTATTATTATTATTATGCATCCAGTTTACAGATTTTCTAAATTACTGCCTTAAAACTAAGAATCATTCTGATGCTTTCTCCTTGGGTGTGTGTGTTGCGTGCGTGTGTGTGTGTGTGTGTGTGTGCACCCTTTACTTTAGATCTCCCCCGAGGTGCTGTGTCGGGAAGGCATTCGCGTCCACCGGACTGTCCAGAAGAGCGGCCAATTCATGATCTGCTTCCCCGGGACGTTTGTGGCCAAGGTGTGCTGTGGGTACAGTGTGTCAGAGACGGTGCACTTTGCCGCCCCCCAGTGGCTGACGCTGGGATATGAGGCAGCTAAGGTGAGCTGCTGCAGAATGCAAGAGAAAGCAGGTTACTGAGACATTACATGAGAAACGCATTGTGACTGTCTGTCAATAGTACTGCATGTGCACAAGATCTTTTATTGCAACATTAGATAAGATTAAATCCATTTATCCCTTAGGAAATGAACAGAGCAGTTAACTAACTGACAGGAAAATATAACTGAAACAAACTTACTCCTGTCATCAGTTAGCTTTAGCTCCTGTTGTGTAAATGTGGTCCATGTTGCTCTCATTTCTATTTTTATCATACCTGCCAAATGCTCTCAACAAAGTAATTACACAACCAATTGCTCCCAGTTTAATAAGCAATATAGGCCTGCACGTGTCCTAGGCTTTCTCTCTGTTTGGTTCTGTTTGGTTCTGGTTTGGTTCTGGCTATTCAGAGAGCATCTTCTATCCTAGCACTAAATTGAACTGAAGCACTATCCCCTAGCACTATGCTCCTTAAGGTTTCTGCTATGTAGCTTGATTGTTATCCTCGTTTTGTAAGTCGCTTTGGATAAAAGCGTCTGCTAAATGCATAAATGTAAATGTAAATGGTGTGCTCCAGCGTTCCCACAGTTCCAGCCAACTGACTGAAGTTGGCAATTCTCTCATGTATTGTCGATATATATGTAAGCCAGAAATAATATTAAAATTGTTAATTGATAACACATTCCGTGGTAACAGTAGGTAATGCCGCCCCGTGTGGTCCTTGAATTTGAGAAAATTGTTCCTGGAAAGTCCTTGAAAGGTCCTTGAATTTGATGTTAACCAAAGTGTGGGAACCCTGGTGCTCTGTTGTGTTCTTTGTTCTTTGTTCCCTTCTGTCATCTTCTGTTTTATTGTTTTCTCATATACACTGTTCCCTCTGTTTTGTTTTCTTTTCTATGTTCTACATTGTTCTGTTCTGTTCCCTGTCGCCTCTCTGTCTCCAACTCTTACTCTCTTATTGTGCTCCTCGTTCAGGAGCTGAAGTGCCGTCGAATAGAGGAGCCGTTCTCCATAGAGAGGCTGCTTTACAAGATGGGCATGCTGGAGTCCAGGCGGGAGAACAAACTTTTGCAGAGTACAATCTCCTCACTTCTCAAAGATCTCAGGTGAGTACAATCTCCTCACTTCTCAAAGATCTCAGGTGAATACAATCTCCTCAGTTCTCAAAGATCTCAGGTAAGGAGATGACTGCAAGAAGAAGACACAAACTTGTGAACAAGGAACAACATTAACATATTTAAGCTCCATGGATGACCTTAACCATGCGTCATAACATTACACAACATTTCTACTAATGTAAGTAATGGTGTGACAGTAGTATCACCAACTGAGAGCCAAGTTTCATTCTCAAATGCATCACTGCAAGTCTGTACTGGACCACAGTACATCCATGTGCATCTCTACCCTTAGTATTTGTATTCCTTTTAGTAATGTTGATCTAGTCATGTTGTTTTGTTGATCTGCTTCTTATCATCCTGTGTACACTGTAGTATATGTAGTGTGTGATTTTTTAAGCTGCTGGGACCTTGAATTTCCCCTTGGGGATCAATAAATTATCTATCTATCTTTGAAGAAAATCATGCACTTAATATCAGTACTGTACTCTTGTCTGTAGTAGACACTATAATCTTCACTCACCCAACCCAAGCTTGAACACAGCCTGTGTCTCATGCCCTGACAGGGACATAGAGATTAGCCAACGGCGGGATCTGTTTAAGGCAGGACTGCGCTCGTCGGCACGCTACCGGACGCTGGATGCCAGCCAGCCCCCTGCAGATGGCCGGAAGAAGCAGAGCGCCCGATTGGTGGAGGACCCCACCGACCGCCGCTGCCAGACCTGCCAGCACCTGTGCTACCTGTCCATGGTGGGTGCCAAACACAGAGGGCTCAGTCGTATGTCAAGTCAAGTCAAGTGTTTTTTATTGTCGTTTCAGCCCTATACACAGTATAAAGCGAGATGAGACATTGTCCCACCATTGATCCAAGTAGGTGCTACATTAATATAACAATAAATAAGACATTGGGGACAGGCTAAGTATGGTGCACACAGGCTAAAATGAAGTCTACTTAGTATGCTACATATAAGTTAAGCTACATGTACATCTACTGCAGCTACATTATGAATATAATATACATAAAGTGCGTCAAGACTATAAGACAATAGACAGTAAGACAGGGCACTGAATAGGTGAGAACACTGGGCTCAAGTCAGTTGAAGCCTGTGATGCAGGCTGGTTAGAAGGTGGCAGGTCTAGAGATGCCATACATCTCTGAAATCATTAGCTACCATTGGACCTCATGCACGAATATCTTTCCAAGACTTTTCTCTAAATCTCTTCTCAAGCTCACATATTCATATCCTAAATATTTAGGTTCTGTAATATTCTGTTTACAATTTCAGAATAGTTGATTTGTGATTTGAGACACACAGTTCACTGTGAAAACTGTGTGCTTGAGTGCTCTTGAGTGTGTGTACAATTAGTTTTTACCTAGACGAATACAAATCTTGAAAACGGTGAGTTCTTGAGTTGGGTTTTTAAGATTTCTGTGTATGAGTGTGTGTGTGTGTGTGTGTGTGTTTAGGGTGATTCTGTGGGATCTCAACAGAGAGATGTTTGGAAGTCTGCAATCTATAACACAGTACAGTAATTACAACAGCAAATAGTGGAACTCGATAAAACGAACAACAGTGTGCATGCCGTCTACGTGCAGTTAATTTGTCTGAGTGACAGTGCAAACACTCATTGCTCTCTGAAGTCTTACACCTCTTTGAGATTTACGTCACTGTGAGACGTTTGCTTTGCGAGGTATGTCCATTGCAGACTTGTCTACTAATGCAGTTTTCTGCCATGTTAGCTGTTTGTTGTAGCTCCAACACTCTCCTTGAATACTGGAGATGCTGCTACGGTAGCTTGTGCAGTGCTATGTGTTTGGATGCCAGGCCGGCACTGCATGCACGTGTTAAAACGGTACAACCCTCCCGTGTCTCTCACGCCAAGGGAATAGCACCACTTAAGTCGAGGTTTGGCTGGATTCTTGATTCCTCGGTGTCAGGCGGATTCTCAGGGCTTGCCTTTTAATTTCCCAGGTGAAAGCTGGACGTCCTGTAAGTAGACGCTGTCCTCCATGTGTTTTGCTGTTTACTTTATCAACGTAAAAAACACTCTCATGTAGAATTAAAATGAAGGAATATTAGGAAAGCACCTGACGGTGTTCAAGGAATTTATAGGCATTTTATATAAATTTATAGGTATTCATATTTAAGCTGACATAAACTGGCAGTCTAATTTCTGAGCTCCCATTGTAAACTGCTGCTCCGTTTGCTGACCTGCAGGTGGTCCAGGAAAGTGATAACGTGGTGTTCTGTCTGGAGTGCACCCTACATCTGGTCCAGAAGCGCCGCTCCTGCAGGGGTTTGAAGATGATGTACCGCTACGACGAGGTAAGGAAGGAGTCACGAGCCAGCGTCGCTCATCAGGAACACCTCGAACGCTGTCTGTTCTTGTCGGGACACTGGGAACGTTGAGGCTACGGGGGTTTGAAAAGGCAGATCCCCCCCCTCATGGAAGCTGCATCAACACTTGACTATTGAGCCTCTTAGTTTGGAACGGTCATGCTGTCCTTTGCTCAGATAAAGTGTATCAGTCAACCAAGACTGAAGGCCTTTAATGCAGGCTCAACCTAAACCTCAACCTTAGCCACTAGTTAAGTATCCTTAAAGAAATAGTGTTTTTTAACCGAAATATTCCTTTATGTATTGTTAACCAGTGGTATTGCAAATAGTGTATTTGATATTAGGGCATTAGGGTTATTTAGACCGCTTTGTTTTGCACTGGCAATTAGTGGATTAGTGGAATGGATGACATATGCTTTTGAGCAAGGAATTGTAATGCTTGTGGATGTGTGTAAAAATGAATGCATGCTCCTTCCGTGTGGTGACATCCAAATAAAAGTATTAAATCTGTCTGTGTGTGTGTGTGTGTGTGTGTGTGTGTGTGTGTCACAGGAGCAGATGAACAGCCTGCTGAGTCGCGTGAGCGGGAGGATGCAGGAGAGGAGCAGCGAGCGGCGACGGAACGATCCTCTGCCCCAGGCCATGCCCCTACTTCCGTGCCCGACACCAGCACAGCGCAGCCCTCGCGCCACCACCCGAAACTCCAGCCAGGCCCCCAAACACGCCTCCACCCCTCAGATGTGACACCACCCCACCCCACCCGTACACGGAGACACACATGCACCTCAATCACCTGACACGCTCCAGCTTTCAACTCACCCCACCCATCCATCCATCCATCCCTAAGCTCCACTCATACACTCACTCAAGCAGTCCTCAACAACACACACACACACACAACACTTTTCCGACAGAGATGGAGGACCTCTTCCCTGAAAGCACGAAAAATCTTTTTGCACTAGTCCTGAGGTCAACTGTTTCTCTTTTTTATTGTTATTTTATATGAGTTTGTTGTTTTTTTTAGATCTGAGTATTTTCTGGTTGTTTTAGCATTACATTGAATATAGATCTATACGTAAATACCAATATATCTATCAAATTACCTTCTGTTTTGTGCTCAAATGGTGCTGTAGTTTCACTCTCTTCCACACTAGGCCTGCCTGCTCTTCTCCTCTAGATCGCCCCCTGCAGGTCGTCCCCCGCAGTGAAAAAAAAGAAATAAAACAAATCGCCAGGAAGTGCAGACTGAGGCTACTACAAAGAAGTCACACAGCAGTTTTAGACATAAGCTATTTTGTAAATTAGAAAGTAAAATTATTATTATGAAAGAGACACCTTTCCCGCTGGTCTGAAATTGAGCAAAATGAATAAAAAAATGCAGTGTAATGGTTCAGTTTCAGAGCTATTAATGTGGTTTCTGAGAGATGAAGCCATTCATTTTAAGCTTTACTATAAATACTAAGATGCTACTTTATATCAGTTTTAAGAAAATCAGAGCCCCCTCCCTATTAACATTATGTCATGCAAATTAGATTTTACCAAAAAGGAAAAACCCCACACAGATATGCTATGACAAATTCCCCTTGTTACACTTGTGCAGAGTCAATAACTTCACATTCTCGTGCTCAAGCCGAGGTGGAGCGCGGTGGGTCTTACGAGGCGAATCGAAGATGAAGACGAGGGGAAATAGCCTTACGCCCCTTCTGGAACCTTCATCTGCCTTGGCGAGGCATCCACAGGGTCACTCTTGTAACATATATAAATAAGTGCTGCTTAAATCATGACGTATGACATAGTGCTGGTCCCTAGTTTTTTAGCTTTACTTTTATAATAAAAGGGAAATAATAATAATAATAACAACAACAACAACAATAATAATGATAATAATAAATAATATTAATAAATAATAATAACAACAATAATAAAATAGGTACAGTAGTAGCTCCTGTTGTTGCACTGGCACCCGATTCTTTAGTCCCAACTTTATCGTCGCTTCCCTAAAATGACTGAACTGTATTAGAGATAATCAATAAACACAGAGTTTAGTGTTTTCCAGAGTTGTGGTTGTCTAGTTTTTGTTTGTTTTTAAGGCCTTACAGTGTTTTATGATGTTTTTTTTTTTTTTTTACAGTAAACCTTGCTTGTCTTACATTTTATTTATAAGCACTGAATTTTCAGCTCTCCTATCAAAAGTTATGTTATTACAGTTTTTTTCACTTTGCAGGTTTGTACGTACTTCTAAGTTTGAATAAATAAACTATTCCACTGTCAAACCTTGGAAATCTCAAATGTCTAAAGTATTCTAAGATGTCCTTGGGGAAAAAATGTTGTATTATGTGCATCACAACCACATCTATTTTTTAAACAAAATAACTTCCATGAAATTATACGGTATGTGGCTTCACAGTCTAGCCCACAGGTTAGTTTTCTTCTCCCATATGAAAAATTAAAAAGGACAAATGCATTTTCTTATTCAGGTCACGGTTTAACAGTATGCAAAGCCACAACTCTTCACCATGTCCTGAGAGAACTGTGTATGTGTATGTGCAAAAGAGGTGCTACCCATGTGGTCAAACCACTTCCCCTGTCTTTAAGTGCTGCAGGAAACAGGCGAGGCCGCACCTGCACCTTCATCTGAAGCACAATGAGGGCATGAAGGCAGAGCAGGTGGGGTTGGACCAAGGGTTGCTTGCGCAAGTCTGAAGTCTTAATAAGTAGGAAATTTTGAAACTGTTTTCCAGACCTTGAAAAGTCTTGAATTTTGTCTTTATGGAAAAAATGTATGGTAGAATTTTACAGTATGCTCAAAGGCATTGTGAAATGAGAAATAGGAAGGTATGCTAAAAAATAATATTTTTACTAACTGGTCACATACAGTATTAGCCTAATGGAAAAATTAACGTTTCTAACAAACACAATTGGTACAACCTCAACCAATGAAGTAGGCTGTAGGCATACAAGTATATAAAGTCAAGGTCAACTGTCTGGAATCTTCATTTGGAAAAAGAGCAAGCACCCTGTAAACCAAGACCCGGGGTCGTCAGTGGGCAGGATGGTTGGGATATCAAGCTGAAATGATGGGCTACATACACAAAATGAGAACAGTTGGCCTGGAGCAGAGGAGTGCTGGTGTAGTCTTGGGGAGAGGGTAGACTCAGCCATGCAGAACAACACACACATGGCCAGTTCCCTGCCCGCCATTCCACCCACACCTCCACCTCACACACACACCTCATCATCTCCTCTCTCTGCATGGTGCAATCATTCGTTTCCCCCGCTGCGATTGGCTGCACTCGTCGTGTCACATGACTCCCGCCTGTCCTCCTGATCTCCCAGAGTGGCGTCCTGGCAGCTTGTGTGCAGACATATGGCCAACAATGTCAATGTCAACTTCGAACTACATTAATGCAAGAACTGTGTGTACTGTGTGTGCGAATGTGTTGGTGGGTAACAACAGCAGTAGTATATCAAAACAAAGCCTACAGAAATCACTCTGCCAAGACAGGAAGGGCTTGTGTTAATAGCAAGAATGGAAAAAAAAAACATTTATTTATTATAGATAGAACTGTTCTTGGAGCAGGGAAATATAGGGATGGGGAAGATCATTCCCGAATAATACTGCGGAATATTTTGGAGTACATAATCTACACTGATTCGCTGGAAAAAGCAGAACGACCAAACACAAACAACATGGAGCAGCCCAGACAGAAAGAATTGCTCCCAAACACACACACACACACACACACACACAATATATTTCCAGACACACATATACACACAGTATTATTCCAGACAGAAGTAATTGCTCCCAAACACACACACACACACACACACACAGTATAATCAGCCTGTACTCAGGCAGCAGTTCTGGAAGGAAGGAAGAAGTGTCCAGTGTTTGAAGAGGCAGCCAAATCTCTCTGCAGTCTCTGGTTCATCTTTGATCATTTACGTTCTGTTATTATTATTATTTTTTTGCTTGCTTGTGTTGTGCATCCTCGTCATGGGGTCACGGGGTCAGCGAGTCGCTGTCGTCCGAGATCCTAGGCGGTTCCTCGGGCTCGGGGAGGCCCGCCAGAGCGGTGTCCGGCTGCACGTCCTCCTCGTCTGACGCCACCACCGGCGAATCGGCCAGGCTTGCCTCGTCGTCCTCGTCTTCCTCGTCCGGGCCCTCGGTCTCCTGGCTGGCCGAGCCGCTGCGGGTGGAGGTGGAGGCGGAGGCGAGCCCGTGGCCCAGCTCAGACCGACTAGGAACCTTCAGGGAGATCTCAGCGCCGCTGCCACCGGATTGGGTGTCCTGCTCTGGACCTGGAGAGAGAGAAAGAGGGAGGGAGAGAGAGAGAGAGGGGTAGAGGAAGAGAGAGGAAGAGGGAGAAAGAGAGACAGAGACAAAAAAAGAGAGAGAGAGAGAGAGAGAGCGCGAGCAAGAGGGAGAGAGAGAATATAAGTGCTTGGTCTATGCCTCATTAACTATTGACTGGGTTGTATCAGTAGTGCATATTTAATTGAACTCAACTGAATTGAGACAAAGAGAGAGAGAGAGAGAGAGAGAGAGAGAGAGAGAGAGAGAGAGAGAGTCGGACAAAGGAAAAAAGGGATGAATAACAAAGGAGTAGAAGGTGAAATGAGTGAAGGTGAAAAACGGAAAGCGAGGAAGGAAGGGAGAGAGAGCAGACAAGGTGAATAAAGAAGGATATTGGGGTGAAAGAAGTAGGAGCAGAGAAACAGGTGGAGGGAGAGAGGGAGCGAGGAGAGAGGAAGAGAAAAGAGGAGAGGAACGCAACCTGGAACGAGGCATCCAAAGTGAGCACTCAAACATCTGCTCATGTCAGATAACATCCTGCCTGCCGTCTCCACTGGGATTTGATGTATAGTGTATGTGCTGTGCACTGGCTAATGCCTTCACATTAAAGAGAGTGGCTCCACTGTAACATGAAGCTATAAGCAGCTACTGCCTCTCAGCTCAACCTGGATGAACGCTTTCAAGACCAGACTGTCACTCATTTCTCCTCTTACTTCCCAGCCAGACATGGACTAAGAACCCTGGGGTCCTCACAACAACCAGGTATGTGTGTGTGTGTGTGTGTGTATAGTGTGTGTGTGTCTGTAAGTATGTGTGTGTGTTTATATATTTATGTGTATGTGTATATGTGTGAGCGTGCACATTGTGTGTGTGTTTGTGTGTATTTGTGTGTATGTGTGTGAGTGAGTGTGTGTGCCGGAGTGTGTGTACCGGAGACTGGCGAGGCAGCGCTGTTGTCCTCTCCGCCCGAGTTCAGGAAGACGTCCAGCGCCTCGTGGTCTGAGACGTCCGTCAGGTCCATCTGCTCCAGCATGTCCACATTCACCTCCATGGAGGACATGCTTCCTATTGGCTCTGAGGACCAACACAATAACTCAGTCATCACCACACGTGGCGGCTTTTATAATGATTCAGATTAAGATTCAATGATTCAGTCAGTCTAAGACCAGATTAAATGATTCAGTCAGACTAAGAACAATCTGTCAGCCACTACAAGTTGAAAATGCAACATTTTGAAAACAGAATGTACACAACCAGAAAGAAAATAAATTTAATAAAGAATGTGATTTGACAAAAGTAAAAGATGAACCATGTGGAGGTGTCACGGAAAAGGAATTACAGATTTGAATGATCAATGAACACTAAATTGATAAATGATAATTCACACACTGATAAATTGAGTATTAATGAGAAATAAAGAGGATAATAGGACAGAGGGAAGGGTGCACATGCTAACGCTACTGCTAATCAGGGAAGTGTCAGGGGAGTATGTTTGCACCCGTTCCCCAAACACCACCATACCTCAAGGAAAGCCACCAGCAGGCCAGTGCAGCCGCAGAGAACGAGAGAAGAGGGGGAAGAGATAAAGAGAGAGAAAAAAAGAGAGCGTCAGTTTAAAAAGTCATCAGTCCAAGCACTGAGGAGCTAATGAGAAACGAGGCCTTAATGGAGCCACGCCTGCTTTTTAGAGCAGCAGGACAGGCCCCATAGATCCAACATTAATTAACAGAGCCAGAGAGGCCAGGAAGTCCCTTAGGTCAACACTCAAAGATCAATACGTAAATACACAGAGCAGAGATAACTTCAACAACAATCAAGTCCCTAATGGTAGTACGACTATTGTTTTTAAATGGAAGATCTTTACTTTAGCAGTTCAAATTGTGCAAATTCTTCCCCCACACGCGGTGTTGATCCACCATCTGACTATATGTGCCGACTGTTGTCACAACAGTGACTCTTACACGCCTCTGTGGTATGGAAGAAAGGCGGCAACATCCCACCACAAACCAGAGCACAAGGTGCGCGTGCTCCTCCAGCCTTTACTGTGTTTGCCATCAGCTAAACCTGGAGGAGTCACCTGAGCAACTAGACTAGGCAAGCACAATGGCATACTCCCATAAGCACATGCGGAAATACAACTGTACCATATTAACACATTTGTCTATAATTCAGGAAACAACAAAAAAAGAAGTGAAACGCTTTCATAAAATGATGGTGGCCACAAGTGAAAGGCTACTTGAGCAACAGGTTAAGTGGGATGATACGATGATAAATGGGATCTGGTCTCACCTCTCCGATCGGTGATCTGGAGGTATCCTGTGGAGAGGTACTGCTCCATGTCCTGCTGGAATGCCTCCTCAAAGAACTTCTGCCTCTCTTTCAGCTTGGCCTGTTGAGCATGCTCCATCTCCAGCACCTTCTGAGCATGCTCAGTGTCCAGCTCCGCTACAGAGGGCAAGGGAGAGAGAGAGAGAGAGAGAGAGAGAAGAAAGGGAGAGCGAGAGAGGAAGGAAGAGATGAAGAGATAAGACATGTGCAGGAAATGAGAGAGAGAGAGAAAGAGAGAGAGGGAGGATGTGGTGTTAGGAGAGTAAAAAGAGAAGCATGGAGAGATAGAGAACAAGTTAAGAGAAAGAAAGATGAATGAAAGAGAGAGAGAAAGAAAGAGAGAGAGAGAGAGAGAGAGAGAGAGAGAGAGAGAGAGAGAGAGA
>JAGFZM010000142.1:435530-448616 GCA_017657215.1 Limnothrissa miodon
GAGAGAGAGAGAGAGAGAGAGAGAGAGAGAGAGAGAGAGAGAGAGAGCATATGAACATTAAAGAATAATGTCAAAGTTTCTAAAATACAATCTGCCCTTTGGGTTTTTCTGGTTTAGCAATAGTGATGTATTGTAGCTTGACTGTGCACTACATGGCTATCAGCAGTAAGCAGTAGTGCATATAATCTCCATGTGCTCATGCAGCTGAGATGGAGCCCTACACAGTCACTGAAGGATGCCTTTAAAACAACAAACACACAAAACACATTGTGGGCATCAGCCATTGTCCCAAGTGTTTCTGCCCATCTCTAGAGGAAACTAGAACGCGCCCCAGGCAGGATGTTAATGCAAAGTCAGCCTATGAGTTGGGTTGAAGATTACCCTGCCTAACCCGCACCAACATCGTCCACCTCCACGTCCAGTGGAGACACCAAGAACTCAACACATGCCACCTTTTATATCCCAACACATAGTACCCAAAAAGCCATTTACTGGCACTGACAGTATCAACACATGGCACCTTAAACTTACTTGCAATGAGAGCATCATCGCCGCCCAACATAGCAGCTTAACACAAGATTCTAACCCAAGCCGAGGCTGCACTGACCTTCTCTCCATTTTAACCGCTACTTGAAATGAGGCGAAGTGATGGCAGGAAATAACAACAGCGTGTTACATGTCCAAGGGGCACTGGTGAAGAAATTACAGCGCACACTTGCCTGGTGCAAAATGCCCTCGGGCAGAAAAATCACAGTGCTCTCTGCCCCCCAATGGATATCGTCTGCTCTGCTATCTACTGGAAACTTAACAATGGGCCACGCAACCACTCGCTCGACCTCTGCGGCAGGAAGACAGGCACACTTTTCTGAGGTGCAGGAAGCGTGTTTAAGTGGCGAGAAAGTCACAACCCATGTGTTTTTAGGTGTGTGTGTGTGTGTGTGTGTGTGTGCATCCGTGTGTGCATGTGTGGCATGGCTACACTGTGTGGATGGAGAGAGAAAGTGTGAGGAGAGTAAGTAATTAAGTGAGTAAGTAAGAGTAAGAGAGAAGAAGTAAACTAATTTTACGCCTTATCAGTGCGTGTGCATGTGATAACAGAAAAACCCTACCCAGTAACAAGTGCTCAACAGCTTTTAAATGAAGGCCAGCCATTTTCCTAATTCTGCTAATACTGTACAAGTACCGGTACTACTAGTAGTACTAAGGAATGATATGCACCCTTTACAACCTCAATGAAGATCACAAGCCATGCATGCTATAATGCATACAGTATACACATGGCTGTCTTCAATGCTATTTACCGACAGAACATCTCTCTCAGTCATAGTATTCAGTTAAAGACTACTGGGCTTCTTTTTTGAGCTTAAAGACGTTTGACTTCATCAGTTACCACTAGGGATGTACAAAAACTGAAAATATCTTTAACCGGTCACCACGCCTCATTAACCGGTTAAAAACGGCAGCGTCAAAATACAATTTTACACCCGTCAAAATACAATTTCAACATGGGTCTATTTTTTTTTTAATAATCACTGCACTGCCGCATCTAATGTAGCTAGTTCAACTGATCTCTAAAGAAAACTCTGGGTGCCATCGTAAATTCAATCTGCCACTCTGAAAATAGCACTCTGCAGTTCAAAAAAAGATGAGTATTCTATTTTTCTGTAAATAAAGGAACGGTTGTTGACAGATCAAAATGACCCATTTTTAACTGGTTACAAATAATTTTAACCGATTATGTTTTTTTTTTACCTTTAACTGGTTAAAAACCGGTTAAAGGTTAACCATTTACATATATGTAAACACACACATTTATTATGTAAGCATGCAACCTTGAAGCTTTCTGGATGAAAAGAGATAAAAAAAAAAGAAAAGTCCAGTTGCCTTTAACTCAAGTATGACCAGAGACGGTTGATGAAGCAAGACGAATCATAAGGAGATTCTTCCTGTGTCAATGACGTAGTGTTCGAGAGGCTGCCACACCTTTTTAGGAGCCCGGTAGTAAAAGGGACCCCTGTTAAACTAAATGGGGAATTAGTAGGAATTCACTCCATTGCCAACAATACATTAATAGAATTATGTTTATATCGCCTAACATATTTTTAAAAGAATTTGTTAATGTTATAACGTCTATGACGTCCGTAATTAGGAGACCGGAAAAGTATCCGTTTGAATACACTGACGAAGCCTAGAATGCTTTATCTTGTGTTCTAAAAGATCTTTGGTATGACTACCTTGACCTGGATGAATCAGAATCTTCAGAAACTCATCTCTAAGTTCCGTACCATAACAGAACACACCTCTGAGCTCCATACCATAACAGAACACCTCTGAGTTCTATACCATAACAGAACACATCTCTGTGCTCCGTACTATAACACAACATCTCTTTAGGCTCTACACTATAACACAACACATCTCTGAGCTCCGTACCATAACACCACACATCTCTGAGCGCTGTACCATCAGTGAGAGCCAATATTAATGTGTGAACAACACGGTGAGTGTGAAACTACGGTCTGAGTGAAAGTGACAGGGATGCAAGGCTGCAGGCTTACATAATAAATGTGTGTACAGTATAGATACATATTCACACACACACGCACATACAAGTGTGTGTGTGTGTGTGTGTGTGTGTTTGTGTGTGTGTGTGTGTGTGTGTGTGTGTACACATACGTATACATACACACATACACACCTCTGTTGTCTCTGTTTTTACAACTCACGATTAACCAGACCCACATTTGCACACATTTAGGGTGGTGGTTCACCATGGAAACTCGAGTCCAAATTAAGCCAGAGGGAGAAAGAAACGTGGACAGGGATGAAGGGAAGGGAAGAGGGAAGAGGGGAGGGGGGGGGGGGGGGTTGTGAGTGTTTATTCACGCTCTCACAATAATCTGCTTAAAAGTGGCAGCTCCTGGATTGGAGAGGGGAGGGAGAACGATGCGGGAGGAAGAAGCCAATGATCCCGGTGTAAAGAGACATCTGCAGATCCGAGTCTTGCGTTTAGCAGGAAGGCCTCAACACTGAAGCCAGAAGAAGGGGTATCTGTAAACTGAGCGCAGGAGCTTAACTCCACTGGGTTAGTGGTGACCATGTATCAAACATATGCACCCCAGTAAATATAGTATAGTGAAAGTATGTATACTGAAATATTGCCATTTTTAACCAAGGTTAATATACCAACATTGCAAAATGTCATTTTCAGGGTGGACGGCTATTGATAAGAACATTTTTATTATTATAATTCAACCTTGCTATGATATTTAATGGTTAATGTATAGACAACCTGAGGTTAAAACATGAGTGTTAATATATGAGTAATAAACTGGGTTTTTTTGTTTGCATTATATGAGTGATATACAGGGTTTTTGTGTGCATGTTGTTTGCATATATGTTGTTTTTGTTATAGTGTTCAGTTGTACTGGACTTCTTTTGCAGCTTTAAGACGTTTCACTTTCAAAGGGAATATACATCAAGTAGTTTAATCTGTCTATCTGTTAATCTGACTGATGTAGCTTTCTTGATAGAAAGGAAAAACGTCTTCAAGCTCCAAAAGAAGGTGACCCAATCATCAACTCGTCAAACACACACCACCCTGTGAACACACAGTGAGGTACCGCAATCCCAAACCTGGAGCAATGCGCTGGCTGCAACAGCGTTTCCTAGGCTGCAGTGAGGGGTCAGGTGACTTCACTTAAGGGCACCTACCATAGTCTACTGGCCAGGATTTGCATCAGTTACCCTTTGGTTTAAGCTCGAAGCCACAACCCAGCCCAAGTAGGCTTCGGCTGCACCAAGTCAGCGAGACCGCATGCACAGGGGTGGTAACAGGAAGCCGACGCATGCAGTGTCTGATTTGGTATTTTTGGCCACTAGATTCTGCAAAGTTTCAGCCCCTTACAGGAACACACCACCATTTCCTACCTCCCCTCCAGTTCCCCTAAATATTCTCATATTTAAATTTCACTCTGCTATACAGTAGTTGTAAAGTTTCTGGTATGACATCGAACTATAGTCTTCTGGCATAATAACTATTCTCGGATGTGGTACTGTTTCCTCGATTATTATGATTATTAAATTTCCTCGATTATTATGCTGGAATAAGAGTATAGTTCTGTGTCATATGTAAATATCAGGATTCTTTGTCACTTTTAAACAAGATGTTAATACTATGTCAATACCAATGCATTCCTACTGGATGAAGGAAGTGTAGTGTAATTTAATAGGTGAGATCCTAATGGCCTAATCTGATTCAGTAATCTACTGTGTATGCTAGAATGGAGCTAAAAGTGCTAGCGTCATGAGAACGGCTGGATTATCTGGGAAAAAAGTAAAACTCAATTGTTAAATTCGAGCTTTTTAAAGAGCACACACTGGAATATTTCATGGTGACAGTATGATGATCACTAAACGAATTTGTGAATTCACAGAAGCCTGAAGCAGGGATCTTCCATGCCAAGCAATTTTAAGAAAGCCATTTGGTTCGCTTCTTTATGACTTGACAAGGTCTTTTCAGTGTGGGTCATGTAACAACACAAGCATGTGATTACATAATGACTATTCTCATCGTCACTATCACGCCTTTTCATGGGCTGTGAAGAATCCTCTCTCACGGTCATCAGGTTCTGCCCAGCCGTGCTGGGTTGTTTCCAACCCAACCGATTCTAACCCCCGTGCGGCTTTTAAATCTGTGTGTGTGTGTCTGTGTGTGTGTGTGTGTGTGTGTGTGTCTGTGCGCGCACAATAATCCGTGCCTCCATCTCGTACCTCACCCATCTCGTGTGTGCATTCCCATTAAAAGGTAGCCACCGGAGGCGCAGTCAAACATGCCAAACGACCCCTGGGCCATCTCTCCTTTCCTCTCCTCCCCACGTGCTCCGACAGCCATCACATGCTAGGAGAATGAAGTACACACATGACTTGATCATGTGCTGGGTGCAGGGAGTGAAGGGGAGGTGAGGGGAGGGAGGGAGGAAGGGAGCTGGCTATTGAGGCCATTGCTCACTCATGATTTCACCAGGGCCAGAAGACAGCAGTGAGGAAGAGAGAGTCAAAGAGAAAGAGAAGGAGAAGAAAAGAGGAGAGGGAGAGGGAGAGACAGAAAGAAAGATTTTCGCTACAGCGCTGGTTCTTTTCATCGGGGCTTAACACCGCGGCGGAGCTAAACGTTCAGTTAATCAGCAAGATGAAAGACTTTTCGATAAATGACCATTTTGTTGATATTCGGCGCAGCACGTTTCCAAATCCCCTCAGTCACACTTAGACGACTGTGCTCCAAACCTGACCTCCACTGGCATGCATGAGGATTGAAGTGAGAAGTTAGTGTCAAACTGACGAGCACCAGTTGTGAACAGCTGTTTATTGAGAGCAGGGGCCCCAACACGGCTTGAATCTGAGGAGGGCGCATTGGGGAAGCGAATGCCCTCGCCTGGCTCCCTGTTTCACTGAGGCGGTTTTATTAGTCACCCGTGTTTGAAGTAAACAGAGCAAAGGGGTACAGATGAAGAGGCACGAGTGACACGCATAAACAAAACAAAAACAAAAACATCTACAACAACAACAACAACCAGTCCATTGCTCAAATGGCCCATATTAATTGGCCACTAAGCACTTACTCCATTATGTGTGTGTGTGTGTGTGTGTGTGAGAAAGAGAGAGAGAGAAACTTGTAAACGCCCTCTCTAATAAATCATAACCAAAGACTTAGATAACATTAACTATGGGGTGAATAACCATCACTGCCATAAAATATGCACTTAAAGCTCTTTATTAGTGATCTGCGCTGTGATTTTTCCTTTTTGTAATCAGCGATATCTGTTCCCAGCTCCAGCATGCCAAGCCAAGGGAGAATCAACCCTTTAAAGGAACCATAGAACACATTTCCATCATAAATTGTTCTTTGAGCCTCAATAATAGCGTATGGCAAATTCGGGAAGCAACAGGGGATTGGAACAGAGACGTTTCCAAACGATCTTCGGTTGGACGATGCATAAATAGGAGGTGTATCTTGTTTTGCTATGGTCCAGGTTTTGCTATGGTCCATTGGATACCTTAAGCTACCTAAATTAAACAATAACAAGGTAAATGTGGTTTGACATTCTATGGGCCTTTTAAAATGAAAAGAATCAGGCTTTCTTATGAAATAATAGTGAAATAACTATATAGTGCATTATCTGCACTATAAATAACAGCCAGCTCTGTTGGGGTCTAATGCTAATGCTCGGGCCTAAGGGGGCCACATACACAAATAACCAACCCCACACAATGCCACATAATGAAATACTGGGACCACAATTGTGGGAGTGGGAGTGGAAGTGGAAGACGTTTCAACACAACAACAATCTGTTTTTTTTTTTTTTCCATTTTTGTTTTTAAATATGTATCCCTTTAAGATGAAAGATTAAATATCTATCCCTTTAATGAAATAATGTTGCTTATGTTGCTGTACCACTATTGTACCATAAGGCAGGAAGAAACACTCATAAGCCTGGCGTGTACTGTAGCAGTAGGTAAACATGCGGTAGATCTCCAGTCCTCTCTGCTGTGCCTGCTAAACACACCTGGCTCACCCTCAGGTCCTGCTTACTCTCCGGACACACACACACACACACACACACACACACACACACACACACACACGTCATCTCCGAGCGGCCCCCGCTCACAATCTGTCAATTGCCGACATCTGGGGACTTTCAAAGTCATCTGCCGGGCAATTAGCCCTGCATTGTTCAGCATCGGGGGCCTGAGACAGGCTGCTCTTCCTCCCTTATCCCCCACCTGGCTAATAAGGGCCTCCTCCTCCTCCTCCTCATGCTAAAAGCCTACCAAAAGCTGCTCACAATGGCTTGGGAGCTGGAGGATGGCGGCTTTGCTCATTTCAGGGATAAATGCCCCTGAGCTGCTGCACTCCAAATCCCTCCCTTTGCCTTCAAGCCTTCAGAAGACCTCCAACATGAAGTCCTAAGATCACTGCCCCCCCCCCCCCCCCCCCCACACACACACACACACTCTCTCTGTCTCTCTCTCTCTCCCTCTTTCACCACCCACCCCTCTTTGCAGTGCGGCAAAGGTCAATCACATGGTAATGAGGAGCTCGGCAGTGAGAGAAAAGCCCAAAACAGCTAACTGGCCGCATTTCCTAGGCTAAGCCACCCTTCTGACCTGCATTATGACTGAAATGAAAGTAGTGTTTGCAGTAGGCCAGTGGTTTAGCATAGCATCTGTCCTCTATGAGGGTGGAGTTGGGTGGAGCGGGCCTGCAGGCTCTCTCCTGGTCTGTGATTAAGATAATACAGCGGGATGTTGAAGGCTGCCTTGCTGGCTGACTGACTGACTGGGTGGGTGTGTGGTGGGTGGGTGGGCGGATGGATGCGGAAAGACTGCTCAAGGACTGATCAATCTGCAGGCATTTCCATGCACTCAAATCTGGGCACTCGCAAATTCACCAGCACCAGACAACATGCAGAGTCCCCGTTTGCATTATGCATTAGCATCTCGGGCTAAACACAATAGGTAATTACCAGCAACACATAGACAACAAATATTTGCCAATATCCAAGTCAGGGGACTTTGAAATTTCAACTTTGAAGAGAAGAGGAAAGGCAACAGAATAAGTCAATAGAAACCTGGAAACTAAACATTAAATAACTGCTACAAAAACATTGAAAATGACTGCCACTACATGATGAATACTATACAGACACTAACCTAATAATAACAGGCCCACATACAGTCCTAGAGAGAGAGAGAGAGAGAGAGAGAGAGAGAGAGAGAGAGAGAGAGAGAGAGAGAGAGAGAGAGAGAGAAAACGAAAGAGAGAGAAAGAGAGAGGAAGAGAGAGGTAAACACAGACAGAGTGAGGTAAACAGGTAGGACCTACAGGAGATGTTCTTGGTGCCGTCCGAGGCTCCTGGAGAGGACATTTCCTGTGGCGGGAGGAAACGCACCGGAGATGCAGACCAGTAGTTGTGTAGAGGGGGCAGGAGGAGGAGGAGGAGGAGGGAGGAGGAAGAAGCTCACTCAGACCCGCATGTTTGCCAGCAGCCAAAACCCCTTCCTCCAGTGGCCCCCACCACCACCACCACCACCACCAGTCCACAAACACACACACAAATACACAGACACGGAAAGAGAGAGATAGAGAGGGAGAGAGAGAGAGAGAGAGAGAGAGAGGGGAAGAGATGAGAGCCGAGAGCCGCTACACTCCCCTCTGGCTGGTCCTTGCTGTTGCTGGGGGATGCAGGAAGAGACGTGCAGAGAGAGAGAGAGCTGCGAGGGACGCGAGACGCTGATGGATGCAGCAGCAACAGTAGGGAGGGGAGAGAAGAGGGATGCTGAAGGATACAAGAGGACACTGCCCGTCCGCCTGCCTGCCTGCGCGCGCTCAGAGGCAAGAGTGCTAGCGAAGACACAGCTGTAGCACGTAGCGCTTGTGTGAGGAAGAGAGGGAGAGAAAGAGAGCGAGAAAGAAGGAGGGGGAAGGATAGAGAGTGAGAGTGTGAGAGAAGAGAGAGTGTGAGAGGAGAGAGAGAGAGAGAGAGAATAAGAGAGAGAGAGAGAGCAGGGAGAGAGGCGGGAACATACCAATCCCGGCTGTCAGAGAGGGGGATGGAAGAAGGAGAGGGTGGGCAGGGCTTGGAGGACTGTGCAATGGAAATAAGCATATTGCTGGGGGCTTGCAAAGCGTGTGTCTGTCTCTGTGTGTGCGTGTGTGTGTGTGTGTGTGTGTGTGTGTGTGTGTCATAGTAGCAGCTACATGCAGACACACACCTGAGGTCAGAGCCTCACACAGCCTCACACTCCCTGCACAACCTGATCCTCCCTGCATCAACGCCTGCTACAGGAAGGGCTGTGCTGCTCGGGCACAGATAGTCACCCTAGGCTTTGTATCCAGGTGGAGGATAGACTAAACCTAAGTAAACTAACTAAACCAACAGGCCAACTAACCCTCAATCCTCTACACTGAAGAAAAGGAGGCCGAGAGAAGTCAAAGTATGGCCGAATTTTCTTTTGCTGAAGAATCAAGTTGGCAGTTAAAAGACTTGCGAGCTTGTGAACTTGGTTTCCCACACAAGTGAGGGGACGAAGATACAGAAGAAGAAGAAAACGATGTAGGCAAGCAGGCAGGCTCTCTGCCATGCCACCCACACTGATGCCAGTCTTAAGGCCAAGTAATCACGCTCTCCTGCAGTCACCATGGCACCCGCAACAAACTCCCAATTTGGGAGATTCACATGATAAAGGCAGCAGCTGTGCTGCTACGGCACAAGTGTTCTTCAAGGCAGTCTGCCCTTCCTCTCTTAATCACACATACACACACACACACACACACACACACACAAGCATGCACACACGCATGCGCACAAACGCACACACACACACACACGCACGCACACATAATCTGAAGTACGACCACAAAAAGCTCTCGACAATAGCATCCTCAAGAAAAACTCTTAGCGACCTTGCTAGCGAACAAACGAACGTCAGGAACGCTAACTGCCATAATCTCTTCTCCTCGTTTCTCCACGCGAAACACTCAGGTCTTAGAACCCCCTCCAGAGCCCTCGGCTCTGCCTAAGCCGCTGTTGTAAATCACACTGACTGACACTCATTGATTGGAATACTTTATTTAGAGTTGAGCAATACGACACTGCGCAGCAAGCCACTCCATTTGCCTGCTGTGTCAAAAGCCTCAAAAAGTGCTCGGGGATTCTTTTTCCAAGACATAATCAAGCGTACGATCATTATCTCTGTCACCAAATTTGAACTTGGAGACCAAGTTCAACATGACAACCAATCATCTGTCTCTACATGAAACCCAAACATATCAAATCAAACTCAATGACTTCAATGTAAAGTTTTTTTTTTTTTTTTTAAATATATAGTTTTTGGGGGATTTTTGCCTTTCATCGCATAGGACAGTGAAGAGAATGATGTGAAACGAGTGGGAGAAAGATATGGGGTAGGACCAGGAAATAACCTCGGGCCGGATTCCCTAGTCCCTGGATTTATGGTATGGCACCTTAGCCAACTGAGCACAATCTAAAGTGTTTTTTTTTTTTTTTTACAAGATTTTATGACTACTGCGACTGAAACTTGACGCCATTTGTCTGGTTGGTTTGTAAAAATGTATGGATTCAATGTTCATAGGATACCAACTTCACATGAAAGAAATGTCCCCTCAATCAGAAAACACACTTTAAGCAAATGTCATGGTCCACATGTAATGCACAGCAGAGGCGTATCTGCACTAATAAAACAACTCCAGGAAGGCGGAATACCGTTTCCATGTTGAGACGTTACACATTATCCTGGGGCTGGGACAACAGCACAAGTGTGACCCAGAATGCTCAGCGAACTGATTGTAAATTCTGCTGGATGGCATTCAGCTCGCTGCCTTGGTAACGGGCCTTGCCACCGCCTACTATAAGGCAGCAGAGAAGTGTTTCATGCACAGCGCATAAAGACACAGATGACCCGAATTCCCCGCAGGCCGGGAAGGGGAACGATTGTTCAGCGAGTGTTCGGCTGCTGTGAAGCCTTGGAGTCGGCACGCAGGGATGAGTTGCGGAAAGACGAAGATGGGCCAGCGAGCGGATTTCCCCTTCAAAAGGAAGCACGCTGAGGGAGCGTTTCTCGGAGGTCAGTTAGATATTGTAAGAGGAGCAGTGAGCCAGTGCTTCAAAGTGATACAATCTACTAAGAACCACACTGTGTCCTCCCCACTCTCTCTGTGACTCTTACACACACACAGACACACACACACACACACAAAGGTTAATTAGTGTCTGGCTGGGAACCTGCCAAACATCCCTCCGCAATGTTTGTTAGTAATGAGTTTGTGTGAGGTAAATACGGAATGATAAGTGTAGAAAGTGCACAACCCCTTCACACAAACACCCACACACACATCCCCCTTACACACACACACACACACACACACATCCCCCTTACACACAAACACACACACACACAGAACAACTGAAAGCTAATGCCTTCTCACACTATTAATTAGCCATCTCCATTGAGACCGAAAGCTAAACCGGGCAGCAAGACCAATGAGACGCGTAGCAACATATCACTGAAAACACCATGTGCAACAGAACACAAGGACAGACCAGAAATTCCAAAGACCAAAGAGGATAAAAACAATAACGCCGGAAGGGTCAAAGGTCTCCTTCCAAAATAAACCGTTTAAGACTTGATGTTTTTACATTACCATAGGTCAGCCCAAGTTGTACTTCTATGCTCAACTTCAAAATGCTCTCCGACCCCTGTAGTCTGTATTCGCCTGTGATAGAAAACTGCCGGGGAAAACGAGCGAATCGGAAAAGCTGTACAAATGTACGTCAATTTGAACATTAGCTATGCAGTTAACCCGCCCTCAAGAAACGTTAGGCTGCCTGCAGACAGACCCACTAGATGGAGCGTCACAGTGTTGTTAGCCAATCAGAGGCGATACATTTGCATATCATTAATATTCATAAGAATCCTCTCGAGCTATCTCTGCTCTCGTTTTCACCTAACTAAAATAGCTTGAAACAAGACAACCACAGCGTATTTTTTGTCGAAACCAACTCTCATGACATAAGACATAAGAGACCACGACAAAATTAATGAAAATACGATGGAATGAGATCTTTAATCCATTAGCTCCAAATGACCTTTGATGATACTATAAAATACTTTACAAAGCTTTAGGTTGTCAACTCCAAAGGTTGGTAACATAGTGGCAAAGGCATCAAACTATCCTCCTTGTTGCAACATTACATATATAAATACATTTCTACTTCCAACACTGTACATTTGAACTGTCAATTGCTAAATGGTGTACTGGACCTAAAATAGTTGATAAATGCACATCACCTTGAGTAAAAGTGAGTTAAATAAAGTGACAGCTAAAATGATACACACTTTTGCATGCCAGAATTCAAGTCAAAGATGCCTATTTCAGACCTGTTCTGCCTGTGGCTGTTGTGAACATGTGAATGTAAAAGGTGAAAAATATCACGGTTTAAAATAGCAGAGTTAAATCACTAACTGTTACTTGGCTTACCTTTGAGCGACTCCAGTTCTTTCCTGATGAGAGAAAGAGAGCAGAAAGTTTTTAGGAAAGATTCCAACAGTGTAGTGGCCTCTCACAACAGCAATCACGTGTGTCAGTGTGCATAAAAGGACCCTTATTTTTCGCGTTCAATAACAAGGCAGGGGTTAAAAAAAAAAGAAAATCCATTGAGCGTGTGTGTTGTGTCTCCGCCTCAGCTCACATCTTTACAGCAGTGCTGCTGTTGGACTCTTCCTCAGCTGCGCCCCCGGCTTCTCCTCCTCCTCCTCCTCTGTGCGTGACACTTTAGAAGCTCAGAGGGAAGAACAGTTGCGGCATTGGTAGCACCGATGGTGGTGTAAACGCAGCTGCCAATGCCGTTCCCTGCCACTAGCCGCGAGAGTCAGAGAGGCCATCGTTACGGGCCAAGAGCACACGCCTGGACTTCCTGTGCCGGTGCATGTCAGAGTGTGTTTGTGTGTCAGTGTGTCTGTGTGTGTTTGTACATCTGCAAAGTTTTATATTATGACAGGAAGAGAGCAAACGATCGGGTTGTGTGTGCTGAAGCCTTCATTGAGTGCCAACACATCTAAAAAAATAGTCCTTTACTGTCCTAATAGTCAATGACTTAAATGTTCAAGGAAAGGTTGCACACAAGCACATGATAAATTATGATCTTCGGGTGTGTGCATTTTACGCTGGTCGTATGGACCCAATCTAATAACAGGCAGGCTCTTTATAAACACACATCAACATGTCAACAAATCCACAAGCGCATCCTTGATGGACATGACCAGCAAACTGGTGATGCTGATGTTGCTGATGCTGTGTGTGTGTGTGTGTGTGTGTGTGTGTGTGTGTATTGCCGTTCTAGAGTGAGAGAGGTAGTGGTGAGGGTGTTTGTGTGAAAACCTGACCTCCTAACTGGACTACACAGCCATCCAGGCAGGCATCAGCACATTGTGATTGCCAGATGGGTCGTAACCAGATGCATGGATGAGCAGCGAGTGGAGAATATATACTGTACTGTATGT